>PVHP010006720.1:0-59395 GCA_004024765.1 Zapus hudsonius
TTTTTTTTAAAGGAAGAAGTATCAAAGTCATTCAAAATAAAGTTAGCTGTCTCTAGTAAAAGCTCATTCTTGAAGGCCAACTTTTCTGGTCATTGTATTTGAGCAGAGAAATAGAAGCCTCTCTTTGAGGATGTGTGTCCTTTGAGGATCAGGGTTCTCGAACATGAAATGTTCTCCTTCGTTTCCTCAGACGGACACACATGACTTCAGGTATCACTTCTTCTTTGAACAAAGAGAGTCTGGAAATAGGTAATACACAAAACATTTCTTGGAGACACTTGCAGCTACTCAATAGAGAGGGTATAAAACCAGCGTGACAGGCATAAATCAATTGCCTCTCTATACCTGAAGGGCTTCCCACTTTGCCACCCATCTGTTGTAAGGTACAATCCGAGTAGAGCCTGCTACTTAGAACTCTAGATATTAGTATCTAAAATGCCATTCCATGTGACAAACCTTACAGGGATGACAGAGGAGAGTAATTTTATCTAATGAGCCCTAACCAGAAGTAAAATTACATGTGTGCAAAGTGTGAGGTGATGGATGGCCTCTCTGAGAAATATGCAAAATGGCAAAATAAATAAATGATAATGCTTTGTTTAGGAATTGTTATGTGACCCGCTGCTTTCCTCTTCCTAGAGTGAGTCATCATACCTGAAGGATCACTTTGCTTGGATAAGAAAGTTGAATCTGTGTTAGAAGCCTGGCTGTGGTCTCTGAACAAGCAGCTTGCTTGGCTGGCAAGTGGTATGAGATGCCTAGGTATTGGCATCATTTTCCTCCATAAACCCTTGGCTTTGTGTTCAGCACACTGCTCCATAGATTTACAAGGCTTATGCTTAGAGATCCTGGATCTGCAAGCAATAGATGTTTTTCTAAGCTTCTATTTTTCCAACTGAATCACGTTGATCTTTCTTCAATTGCCTTCCTAAGGATGGTGCCTGGAATTTCCAAACTACATGGTCCCATCTGAAAGAAGGAAAGGAGTATGGGTCTTGTTTATTAGGTAATGGCAAATGATTAGCTCTATCCTAACAATTACTTATCCATTTCCCTTCCATCTTCTTCCTTACTTGAGCTTTCAGAACTTTCATTGACAAGATTCTAAGGGCAGTAAGAAGTTGGTGTTATCATGATAGGTAAGGCAGACTCTCTTAAGCTCCAGGATCCAGGATTGTTACAGAAAAGCAGGCAGTGCCTCAAGGAGGACTAGACTGCTGTAATTACTTTATTGTAATAACTAGTTTAACGTCTGGCTTTCCACTGTACTTTTAGCTCTGGCAGGAGGCTGGAGCAGCATCTGTCTTATTTAAGGCTCTAGCTCCAGGAATGTAAAGTTCTGAGAATAATGATCCTGACCTTAAGCCTTATTGTGAAGAATTGAGTAATAGCAACAAATGTGAAGAATTTAGCACAGTGGTGAGTACCTAGCAGATATTCCAGGAATATTTTGTTAAATGCAAATAACAAGTGAGGAGGGGAGCTTAATAACCTAAGGTCAAGTCCATCTCCAACTCTGACCTCACAGAAGCTAACAGGTATTGAGTCCTTGCTATGTGCCAGGCTTTATTTCATTTTATCTAGTGCTGGTGACAGCATTGCTGAGATATAGTTCCTCTTATGAGCTGCACTTTCCAGATGAAGCAGCTGAGGCCTTGGGGGAATTACCCAGGAAGCAGATGAAAATTCTAGATTCACCTTAGAGCTAGAAGACCCACTCTTACGTTGCCATTATATAAGCTGGTGGGACTTCCAATGAGAGAGTGTGATTGGATCATGCAGCCCACATGGCCAGTACCACAGTGAGAAATGGCCATCTTTTAACCACTTGGAAGGTTGTATTAGTTACTTTACTCATTGCTGTGACCCAATGTTTAACAAGAAGCAGCTAAAGGAAGAAAAGGTGTAATCTGTTGTTGTGGAGAAGGCGTGGTGGCAGGAGTAGGAGGCTGGCTGATCACATCGCATCCGGTCAGGAAGCAGAGGGAACACAGGAAGTGAAGCCATGTTATAAAACTTCAGTCCTACCCTGAAGCAACCTGCTTCCTCCAGCAAGTTTTCACAACCTTCCCAAACAGCACTATCAGATGGGGACCAGGTGCTCACATACAAGAGCTTATAGAGGATGTTGCATGTTCAAACCACAACAGAGGTCTTATAGAGTAAGGAACCACCTAGTGTGGAGACTTCTGAGGGCATCCAGATGAAGGATGATGAACTCTAGGTTAATCGGGAAGCTTTGGACATGAGCACATCTAGTTGTTTTTCAATCCATCCCATAAGGAAGTTGTGGAGTTCTTAGAAGGAGAGTATACAAACCAGAGCCAGGAGAAGCAATCCAAATAGCTAGAGGTATAAAGTATGAAAGAAAGCACAATCTATACATTTTGTGTCTTAAGAAAAGAGTCATTACTGTGGTGAAAAGAAACCATAGCTCTGGGCAGCAACTGGGGCAATGTGGTAGCATGTCATCAATATCACAAAGATGGCACACCAAGGAGCTGGAGCATAGGGGAGGTCTCAGAGGACAAATCACAGGACTTCTAGAGGCAACTCCTAGAGCCACGAGGGAGGCCAGGAGAATGGACACCCCAAGCGCCAAAGGAGCTGAAAACCAAGGCAATGAGTCCTTCATATTTAATGGCCAACACGATGAGGGGTGGACTGTGTCTTCCTAAAACTTTCTATGTTGATTTTTAACCCACACACTTCAGAATATGGCTGTTTTGAAGGTAGGATCGTCAAAGAGGTGATTACATTAAGATGGGGCCATTAGGGTAGGCTCTGGCTCAATATCAGTAGTTAGCATCCTTATATTCAGAGGATGTCAGAATATATACAGAAATATAGGACTCAGTGCCCACAGAGGAAGACCTTATGAAGACAGCTAGAAAGGGGATATCGGAAAGCCAAGAAGTCTCAGGAGAAACTTACTTGGGGGTTTCAGGCTCCAGAACTACAAGGAACATCTACCATCTAAGCCACAGAGTTTATGATATTTTGTTACAGCAGCCTCAGTAGACCAATACACAAAGGAACAAATAAATATGTCATTCTGGGATTTTTCCAAGAAGTAGGAAGAAGAAGCAGGATGCAGGAAGAGGTCAATTCAAGCAGTTTAAAAAGATAGTTTGTGATATTTTCCTCAATCTTGCTATTGTTAACTATGGTCTTTTAGTAAAATTGTGCATGTGTGCACCATGCGTCTTGTTGCTGGAAATGAATGTCAGATGCTTACACCACTTTTTACATTTGGCTTTACAAGAGTGCTAGGGAATTCAATTCAGGCCAGCAGGCTTTGCCAACAAGTGCCTTTATTGATTTTTTAAAAATATTTTATTTATTTATTTTCAAACAGAAGAGAGAGAGAGAGAGAGAGAGAGAGAGAGAGAGAGAGAGAGAGAGAGAGAGAACACCAGGGCCACCACCTTGTGGGTCTGGCTTATGTGGGTACTGGGGAATTGAACCTGGGGCCTTAGGCACTGGAGGCAAGTGCCTTAACCGCTGAGCCATCTCTCCAGCCCAACAAGTGCCTTTAACTCTCTAATCACTGAACCATCTCCCAGCTCCTACTACATTCTCTTGAAAGTAGCTTCTTGACAGACAAATCATGAAGAACTAGTAATAGAATAGCTAAGGGCCAGGACAAAGGTTGGTAGATATTTCTTTATTTTTTTAAGAGAGCTTAGATAATCAAGTGGTTTTACATCAGGTAGCTATCAGAGAGAATGACTAAAAGTATATGAGAAAAGCTAAGAGACACTACACATAATTCTGTCAGGGCTGGCTTTTCTTGAGTTCAAAACTCCCATTGAAAGAAATGACATTTCCTCGATATTATGTTGGGAGGAGGTAATGAAGCAAGGAGTCCCAACAAACAAGTGTACCAGCATCGAGTTTATTGCAGGGGATCTTGCTCTCACCCTGGGCTCCCCAGGGACAGACTACTCCCTATTAATATGCCAAGGCTGAAGCTAGAAGCAAAATTAAATGCACGTGATTCCTACAAGCCCTGTTGATTACCAGACCTATGCCTCAGCCACGCACAATTTTTCCATGATATCTTAATCAAGTCAGGGTGAGGCATTCATTATTTCTCACCTGTGTTTTTTAATCCTTTACAAAAATTGAAAATCTTAACAGCTCTTTCTCAGCAGCTTGTGACATGGAATCTAAAGTGAATATGAAATGGTTTGTTTATCAACATGTTGGCATGGTAGAATGATGGTTGTAAATCACAGCTACATGACTGACTGGTCCTGAAGTCCTGAATATTTCACATCTTATCTGACCTCTGAGTTTGTTTCTTAATCCATAAAATATTCATCTTATCAATGAGTGCTCTGAGGGGGCTACAGAGATGACTCAGCCGTTAAAGGCATTTGCTTGCAAAACCATATGGCCTGGGTTTGATTCCCCACTATCCACTTAAAGCCAAATGCACAAAGTGGCACATGCATCTGGAGTTCACTTGCATTGGCTGAAGGTCCTGACATACCCATTCTCTCTCACTCTCTCTGCCTATTTCTCTCTGTCTCTCTCAAATAAATAAAGAAAAAAATTTGGGTTTTTCTAGAAAGAAAATATATAAATTTTTAAATGTAATGAGTGCTCTATAGACTGGAGCCAGCAAAGTCCAGCACAAGTTTTGTTTCATTTAATCTTCTCAATCTTGTGGGGTAGGTTGATAATATTGCCTTCATTTCCCTAAAAAATGTGGATGCCTACTTCACAAAGCTAGTGTCCTACACCTGAGAGAAATGTCAACTAAGAAGCATCTAAGATTGACGTCAGCCATTCATTTATTTTCAGTTTGAGAACTCTTATGACATGAGCTGTGCATGTTCCTTCTCCTGGTACTTTCTAAGAAAGGAAGGCACAGCAAATTGGGTCCAAATCTGACACAATAGCCTATAAGCTACCAATTTCTGACAGAAGGTAACAAAAGTGAAAGAGACGCAAATATAATTGCAAGCAGTTGCTGGAGATTTGGGGGATATTAAAGAACAGATAGAACCTGAGGGAACTGAGTGGCTCTTGACTTCTGTGGCTGGGATTACAAATTCGCGTCTGCATGCCTGGCATTTTACCTGAATCCTGAGGACAAAACTCAGATCGTCATGTTTATGAGGCCTGTGCTGTACTGATGGAGCGATCTCTCCAGTCCCTTGGTAAGTGTGCACTCTTGTGCATGTGTGAGTGTTCATGAGTGTGAGGTCGTGTGTGCCCTGGCATGTGCAGAAGGGCAGAGGACAAACCAGGGTTGTCCTTGTCATCCTCATTGTTTTGAGACAGAGTTTTCTGATGTTCACTGCTGAATATTCTAGAACAGCTGGTCTTCAAGCTTTGAAGGATTCTGCTGTTTCCCCTTCCTGCCTCACCATCAAGCAGGTTGTTTGCTGAGGCTCACACTCTGTCTGGCTTTACATGGGTACTGAGGAATCAAACTCAGGTCCTATTGCTCTGCAGGCAAACACCTCAACCGCTAAGCCATCCCTTCAGACCTTTTTCCTGTATTTCTATGCTTGATTTATCTACACCCTTCTTAGCCATCAACCAACTTGCTCATAGTAGCATTTCAAACTCTGGCTACTGACAAGCAGCCATGAGGTTGCAAAGTTGAAATCACATTACTTGAGTCCACTTATGGAAATACCTCAACTTCAGGAAAGAGAAGACTTCCAACGAGGTGGGGGATTGGTTCTGGGGCAAAGACATTCAGTCCATGTCAAACACAATGAGGACCTTTTGTCTCAAAAGGGTATTTCCCAGGAAGCCCAAGTTTTCCTGTGCCAGCATTTAGGAACACAAGGTAGACAGTTTAGTGTTACACTGGAAAGCTAAGGAGCTAAGCTCTTCATTAGTAGAGGAATTAGAGTAGACTTTTATGTGGTGCTGATGGGAAATTTTTGGACACAGTGGAAGAAGAAAAGTAAGAAAAGAACAAGTCTGAAAAGTTCAGGGTCCCCGGTGTTTGGATTGGGGAATTAAACACGTCTAAAGAGCTGTCATAACAAAGAAAGAGCAATGTTGGGTTCCACACTCTCCTGACATTTACCTCAACTGCTAAGGATTCAATATTTACAAAGCACTTGGGCTTGTGGAGTGCTTTCTAATTCTTCTTTAAATTTGTGCCTTCTGCCCCGTTGGAGAAGTGTTGCTATCATTGCTGTTTTATTGGGAGGGAAGTGGAGGCTCATAAATGCCATGTGACTTATTCAAATTGCAAAGTTAATGGGGAAGCTGGAGTTGGCACGAGAGGCAACGAAGTCAGCTATCCACAACCCCATGTGCCGAGAGTCATCCGCCCATTCCCAGAGGAAATCAGCCAATGGACCCAAGAAGGCAGGTGCCTATTTCTTTTCTCTGATCTGCTTTGGCAAGACAGGATGTGACCTCTTTAACCTTTGTGTATTGCTGAAAACAAGATGATGTCCATAGCATCTTTGTCCTGTTAACTTCTATTTATTTTTACTATTTCAACTTTCTTATTAATATACAAATGACTGGTTTTTATCATTGCATTTTAAGTAAAATTTGCTTCTGTTTAATGTCCCTTCCTCTTCTGTCTCTTTTCCTCTCTGTGCCATTCCCCCACCGTGGCTTCCTTTCCACATCCGTGACCTTTGATCTCTTACCACCTCTTGTTCCCATCTCGTGGTCTCTTATCTATTTTTTATAGCCTATACCCTCTGTCAATCCCCTTATTTACATACAAGCTAGGATCCAGATATAAGAGAGAACATGCACATTGTGTCTTTCTGGGCCCTAATTACCTCACCCATTTTCCTGCAAATTTCAGTTTTCTTTATAGGTTAATAAAACTTCATTGTGCACAGGCATCACATTTTCGTTATCTAGTCATCAGTTGAAGGACTTCCAAACTGATTCTGTTTCCTAGCTATTGTGAATAGAACATCATCAGTGACCCTGGGTATACAAGTATCTTGTCACAAAGTGCAGTCTTTCGAGCATATGACCAGCAGGAGTACAGCTGCACCAGAGGATAGTTCTGTGCTTGCTTTTTTCAGAACCCTTAGTTCCATAGTAGCCATACCAACCCTCACTTCCACCAACATTGAATAAAAGCTGCCTTTTTCACACATTCTTGCCCGCACTTGCTGTCATCTGTCTTCTTGAAGAGAGCCATTCTGACTGGGGTGAGTGGAATCTCAAAGTAGTTATTAGCATTACTTTGCTACATTGGCTACATTTACTACATTGGCTAAAAATATTTTTTAAAAAATTGGTTAACTATTTATTATTTTCTTTTGAGAACTGTCTGTTCATTTCATTATCCCATTTTAAAATATTTTATTTGTTATATTTATTTGCAGAGAAAAAAAGCGAGAGCAAGAGCGAGAGTGAGTGAGCGAGAGAGAGAGAGAGAGAGAGAGAGAGAGAGAGAGAGAGAGAGAGAGAGAGAGAAAGAGAGAGAGAGGAGAGAGAATGGGCACCAGGGCCTCCAGTCACTGCAAATGGAAGTGGCTTCACATTGGTTCTGGGGAGTTGAACCTGGTCCATCAAGCTTTGCAAGCAAGTGCCTTTAACTGCTGAGCCATCCTTCTAGCCATTAGGCTATTTATTAATTAACAGTTTTGTTTTGGCTGCTGTTTAATTTTCTTTCTCAGTTTTAGATATCAGCTCTGTCTGGGATGTAACTGATAAAGATTTTCTCCTGTTCACTCTGATAATAGTTTCCTTTGTTGTGAGTAAACCTTTTAATTTCATGTCGTTCATTTGTTGATTCTTTGGACTCTTTTCTGTGCTATTTTTTGAGTTCTGTTCAGAAAATCAGTGCCTATACCTAACTTGAAGTATATTCTCTATTTATCCCTCTAGAAGTTGCAGTGCTTTTGGCTTTTAATTAAAATCTTTGATTTATTTGAATTGATTTTTGTGCAGGGTGGAAGATGTGAATCTAATTTCATTCCTTTGCAGGTGGATGTCTGTTTTTACTAAGACCATTTTTTGAATAGGTTATCTTTTTCCAGTGTACATTTTTAATCCTTTTGTTAAAAATTAGGTAACCACAGCTGTGTGAGGTTTGTTTTCTGAGTTCACTATTCTATTCCTTTACTTTACATGTCTGATTTTGTGCAAGTATCATGCTGTCTTTGTCACTATGGTTCTATGATATAGTTTGAAGTGATACCTCTAGCAGTATTCTTTCTATTTAGGATTGCTTTGGCTATGTGTGGTCTTTTGTGTTTCTGTAACACATGTTGGATTTTTTTTTGTTATAGTTCTGAGAGGAATGACATTGGAATTTTGATTGAAATTGTAATGAATCTGTAGATTACTTTGGGTAATAAAGCCATTTTCACAATATTAATTCTGCCAGTCCAGGAGCATGAAATGTCTCCTCAAAGTCTGGTATCTTTATTTCTTTCGTCTTTCACATCCACAGTGAGGGTCATTCTTAGGTTCTTTATTTTGGGGAGTTATTGTAAATGAGCTATTCTTAATTTCATGCTCATCAAGTTCACTGTTGGAATATAGAAAAGCTGCTGATTTTTGATGTTGAGTTTGTACCTGCAACTCTGCTGAAGTTTTATTAAAGCTATTGATCACTTCTCTCACCTTCCAACATAGTGGCTTGTATGTGAAGATTCTGAGGGAGAAAGGTGTCCCACTGCAAATAGTTTCTTGCCTTTCCTGAATACTGTATTTCCATTGATTTGAAAAGCTTCAGAGCAAGATTTTCATGAGATGTCAGGGAGAGTGCAACAATCCAGTGTTAGAGTAGAAAGGTAAGTTACTGAGGGAGGTGTTTAGGTCACATGTGATGGAGGACAGATTCAACTGAATGCACACACCATGTTCATCTGAGGCAA
The DNA here is from genome assembly GCA_004024765.1 of Zapus hudsonius. NCBI lineage: Eukaryota > Metazoa > Chordata > Mammalia > Rodentia > Dipodidae > Zapus > Zapus hudsonius. The sequence continues at coordinate 8,838 of PVHP010006720.1, forward strand.
TCTATTCACCTAAAGAATGCAGAGTGAGGACTAGAGGGATGGCTCTGAGGTTCAGAGTATATACAGTACAGCATGAGGGCCTGAGGAGGCCTGAGAGACCACATGAGTTCAGTCCCCAAGACCCACACTGACAGCTCAACATGGCCAGGTGGGACCCAGTACTATAGCGGAGCAGAAATTCAGAAGAGCCACAGTAAGCTCCAGGGTCAGCAAGACCCTCTCGTTCTAATAAGAATGGAGGAAGAGTGGCAGAGCAGGACAGACACCTGACATTCTGCTCCTGTCCACCTACGACAGGCAAGTGTACCCCACCACGGAGGAAGGTATAGGGAACCGCATTGGCACACACATGTGCATGCACTCACCCTCACAAACACAATGAAAAAATGATGTTGAGGGAATGAGTCCCATGACAACTCCTAAGCATCCACATCCCAGTGGTGTGACTGTTACACTGAGCTTCCCTCTGAGTTAGGAATAGACTTCTCCAACTTTCAGGCATTGGTTCATTACTTCAAGCCCCTAGGTGGCATTTCATTAAATCTGTTCCTTTCTAGGTATTTAAATAATATACTTATAGTCTGGAACAATGGATTTTCTTCCTCTCTCCAGAAATTATCAGACAGATAGTATTTTTCAGGTAGAAAACTCTATACAAAAGTCATAAAAGCTCCCAGCACAGCACAAATTTCTGAAAACCAAGCTAGGACTCTCTGTGGGCCTTGTAAAAGGGTGGAAGGGAATAAGTTACATCTTGGGGGGGGAGAGAAATAGGTAAAACCAAACACAAATCTCAATTCATGCATTTTTTTAAAATTCATCATTTTAAAAATGACTGGGAGGAGATGATATGCAGAGATTTCTACATGGACAAAAAACATTCAAAACAATACAAAGTGAGGTTGGGAGGGGGAAAGCCAGGAAGCTCTCGTGAGGCCCTTTGGAAGTCAACAAGGGGGCTGTCACTTCCAGGAGAGCAAGCGCAAAGCATTGCATTTATGGGGAGGCAGTGACTACAGAGAAAGGACATGAGCCTTCCTTTGCAGATACTGCAAAAGTGGTGGCAGCGACAAAGCTGTGTCCTCACACCCTACCAAGCTGGGAAAGTCACTCAGTATAGTTAAATAATGTGTTCTATTCTTTTTGCTCCCTACCACTGACTGCATACCTGTAACACACGCCTGCACACACACGCACACACACAGCTAAAATGGTATAAAGGTAATTACTTAGAAGCTATAGTCCATAGTTATAGGATACTGGAAACCCTCAAGTGTGTGCACAGTCAAGTTAACAGAATAACTGCTCAACAGTGATAAAGGTTCATTTTATGCATATGGTGGAGGCTGGCATTTCACTCTAAATATGAAGTCAAAATCCTGAAGGGCTTTTACTATTGAGAAATTTCTCAGAGGATTTTGCATGGTATTGTGTATTCAGACATCTATATCCTATGCACATACCCATTCTGAGAACAGCAGAAATCCTAAACTTTAGGAGCTAGAGGAAAGGCTGTCTGGGCATTAGAACTGTACTTCTGTAGGTAACTGTTACTACTCTGGCTCTACTGCAGTAGAGAAGTGTATCATGTTCCTGCTTTTTTGCCCCTTTACTTGTCTGGCCATTCCTTTAGTATAACCCTAACCCAAATGGATAGGTTCACCTTCCTCTTGGGAACCATAAAGAAGGTATGAAATTGGCATCTTCACATTCTTGTGTCCTAAGTTGGTGAGCAGGAATTCATTAATGAGTCTTTCTGTTCAACTCTTCCACAGGGAAACTTCTGATTAGTAAGAACAACATATGTGAGGGCATTTCGAACTAAGCATAGGTAGGGAAGGGCACACGTTGTAGAGATTTGCTGGCTGGGTTTCACTATCATCATATGGAATACAGAGGTAATTACAAAAACAAGATCAGCACCTTTTCTTTGGCTGTTGGTTGGCGCCCCTAATACCTGGCCTGCATCATCTTTGTTAACTGATTATCACTGTTGCAGACAGGAGTAATCAGCTGTATTAATGGAAAGTTGAAAGAGGGGCCATGTGAAAGCCTGTGTTTAAAGGATTGTGTGTCAGCAAAGGAAGTCGAAAACCAAATGGAGTTTGATTTATGGTAACAGCAGACATAATAATCCCATGTCCCCTGATAAGACTCCCTTAAATCTATGAATAAAACATTCACACAGCTAGACTAGGGACTAAGACACATTGAGAGGCATGGGGCTTCTGTGAGTGCCCCCATTATTATATTGGCAGGTGGTCCTGATATAACCCACTGCCATTCCAAAAGCACAAGACCCTGAAATGCAGGGGCAATACTGTTACATCCAAAACCAAAAACAAAACAAACATATCTTTAGTAAAAAGGTTTTCTTTTTTCGACTAGGGATTCTCTCAAGACACCAAAAGGGTGGGGAAATTCATGTGTTTGCTTCTATTTATTTTTCTGATTTTATTAGGAAAAATGGAATTAATTCAAGTCTTGAAGAAGGCACAGCTAGACCTCTTACCCTAAATATGAAATTTAGAGGGAAGTATCTTTCATGTATTGCTAAAGGCTGTCAGGTCTGTTTCAGCAAAGATCACTGTCAGTGATGCTGTTCTCTGAGACAGAAAACTGCTGAGGTTCCTTAAGCTCTACAACCAGGAGCTGTCATTTATCTTCTCCCCTCTTCCAGCCCCGGAAGCTGGCTCATCTGTGTGGCCAATCTTCCTCACTCCTTCAGAATACGGTCAGGTCACACGGTCAGGTCACACACAGAGACGTGTCAGTGACTTAGTCTGTTTGGTGGGGCATGAATTCAGCTCCATGTTTGTTAGTATTTATAGCTATTACTATGGCTATGAAGGAACTTGCAGGGGACAATTTTTATTTTAATATTTAATTCTATTTTACTGTTGGCAGTTTTCCTCAAGAAAATAGAAACCTTGCATAGCTCCCCATAGAGATTCATGCAGTGAATATATCAGATTGTAAACACAAAACAAAAAATAAGCAGAAAACGCTAATCATGTCCAAGAAATATGATTCAAAACACTTGGTATTGTTACCATGCTTAAAGCAAACATTCAAAATACCATTTTTATTAAGTTGTTTGGCTGAGCATTTAAACACTGATTTCTAAGGGTGTCCAGTTTTCTATCTTTATGTATGTATGTGGGGGTGTATTTGTGTGTATGTGAATGCTTGTATGCTTGTATGTGGGTGTATGTGTACATATGTGCACAGGTGTGTGGAGGCCAGAGGTCAATGTCAGGTGTGTTCTTCAACTGTCCTCCGTCTTCATTTTTCAGACAGAATCTCTTACTGAACCTGGAGCTGATTTTGCTAGACTGGACAGCCAGCAAGCTTGAGGGATCCCCGTCTCTATGTCTCCATTTCCCCAGCCCTGGTGCTTACTGGCACACACTCCTATGCTTGGATTTTATGTGGGTACTGGGGATCTGAACTTAGGCCTTCATGGTTCCACAGCAAGGACTTTAATCACTGAGTCAGGTCCTCAGCTCCCTCAAGATACCTAGGTATCTGATAATATCCTGTCTTTGACTACTCAAATAACATGTCTGGCTGGTCTCCATTACATCTCCACACTTTAATGCACTCTGTCCTTGGTGTCTTAGCAGATTAACCTTGGTGGGCTTCACAACCCATCCTCACTTTTCCTCTGAATTCCATCTGGTCCAGGCATTGAATCTCCAGACAGGAAAACACAGATAGGAAGAAAGAGCTCAGACTCAAGACTTCAACTGTCCTACTCAGCGAGGGCTTCAGGTTTCACCAGCCCTTGGTGACTTCACTCCTTCCCTCCGAATTTGGTCCACACGCCTAGTGTGCCCATGCCTCCCCACCATTGCTGGACTCATCAAGGTTCTGATGAGGGGCTGGGAATATTTCTTAGTGGATAGCATACTTGCTACACAAGTATACCTGAGTTCTGGTCCCTATTCCCCTCATGAAAGCTGGAAGCTGTGGCAGGTTTCTGTTATCACAGCATGACTACAGTGAGATGGAAGGTGGAGACAGGAGAATTTTCTAGAAGCTCCCAGACCAGCTAGTCTGAAATATAGAACAAGGAATAAGAAGAGACCCTGTCTCAAATAAGGTGGGAGATGAGGATTGGCAGAATTTGTCCTCTGACCTTCACACATGTGCCCCACATGACTACATTTACATATATGAACACATATAACACCCATGCATCATGCACACCAAAAATAAAAAAAGAAATAAAATCACAAGATCTTGATCAGTTCTCTTAACCCAGCCTATACTTCTGCTCCAGCCTCCCTGGACCCATTTTTTCCTATCAGCACCTTGCCTGATACAGCTCCAAAATGGAGAAAAATTTCAGCCTTCCACACATCAATATAATTATACTCCCCTATCCAGGAAATAAATATAATTATACTCTCCTATCCCGATTTGTACTAACTCCCTCTATCCTTAAGTCCCCTTTCCCCATGGCTCCCTCTGTGATGGCTTCTTCCTTCCACCTCCTCCCCGGAACTGTGCCTTTCTCCCTCATCCCTTAATGCTCACTACCATGGTGAGTCTGGTTTGACTATAGCCTTGGGAAAGATGAGGGAGACCTTTTGTTTGGAGCACAATAGGAAACAGGTCAAGATTAATTTTAGATGTGATGCAATTCTTTTGCCAGATTTCCTTGGCCACCCACACGTAGGGAATTCCTTTCTGGCAGGCTTCTCCTGCATCCCTGCAGGCTGCCATAACACTGGACAGCTCCGCTCACCTCCAAGTCTTCTCCCACCTCCTCTAAATATTTACTAACTTTGTCTCATCTTGTCATCCCATTGTGCATTGCTCTGTCTTTTCTCAATCTTATCCATGAAGATGATGCCCAAGGGTCTTCCACACAGGTTGGGAAATCACAGCTATGTATGTCCAATCCCCAGCATTTACATAAATATTTATTACAGCCCAGATATGTCTAACATCTACAGATGGTTCTTGCTACTGAAAAGTTTAGATAGTTGCTAAACAGACCTCAGAGGTCACAAAGCCCAAAATATTTACTATCTGGCTCTTTGCAGAAAAAAAATTACCACACCCTCACTTGAGTCTTTTCATAACTACAAAAAGCCAAGTAGGTATTTTTCTTTAATAAGAAGTTACAGTCTTTCCTTAAGATTAATGGTATAATTTACCATAAAAACCAGCTTTTAAAGTAAGGATTCATTTTTCTTATTAAACACTCAATATCAGTGATGATTGGAGAAATGTTATTTCCAATGTTTAGACTGTACCCTGAAGTCACTTTCCTGGGGTACAGTTTAATCGCTTTGAATATATGCATAGCTTTTAATTCATTAAGGTTGCCTTTATTCATTTATCCCAAGGAAATGAAAAGTATTGAATCAAAATTTAGTCACAGAGATGATGCATGGATAGTTTATAACAGGCGAATAGAAAGCAATATATATACCTACCAACTCTTATAGATTTGTTCAAGGCATATGCCAAAACAATGGACTTTTCTCCCAGAGAAATATGTTTATGGCATATTTTCACATGAAAGACAAGGAAGGTAAAACTGAAAGATATGTAGTGAGGGGCCATTTCTTTGTAACAAGGCATACCCACATGCCTGTGCGTGCACACACACACACACACACACACAGATAAAATAATCAAGAATGATATACACATTTTAAAACATAGTAGTCTTTGGAGAGACAAAAGTGATTATTTTTCCCTTTTCTTCCTCTATTCTTTCCCCATAGGAAATACATCTTCCAAAATAATAAGCATTCTGTGCTTGATGAGCTCTTTTTTAAAAAATATTTTATTTATTTATTCATTTACAAAGGGAGGAAGGGAGGGAGAGGGAGAGAGAATGCCAGGGCCTCCAGCCACTGTAAATGAACTCCAGATGCATGTGCCACTTTGTGCATCTGGCTTTACATAGGTACTAGGGAATTGAACCCTGGGTCGTTATTTTCTGCAGGAACGTTCCTGAATTGCTGAGCCATCTCTCCAGCCCTTGATGAGCTCTTCAGAGTTAGAGTTGCTTGGAGCCTATGCCAGAATAACTGTGGTTTTCTTTAAATAATACAAACCATTATGCCCCTTTTCTCAATGTAACCAGGCCTCCTCTCAGATGACTTACAGCTTACTACTCAAACAAGGTCTGTTGTAGCAACAGCTGACATCCTGTTCCCCCGCTGATGGAGAAGACTCCTGCATCCTCTCTATCAGATCAGGAAGTTGTTTGGGGGGGGTCAGCTTTTTTCTTTAAAACTGTTCTAAAAATATATCCACAGAAATAGAAATGATGGAATAAAAAAATGTGGTCCTCATCCTTCCGTGGTCTGGGAACTGTGGTGTGGAAATTCAATACAGAGGGTCTGTTTTCCGAAGCATATGCACACGCAGGAATCCTGGAGACTGGAGGGAAGGACGTGGTAAAGTGATTAGCTGTCTGCAAAACCAGACACATGGATCAGGGGGTCTGGCTTCCACAGGGCCATTTTTAGAGCTGCTCGTGGAAGAGTAAACACGTTAGCTCTTCCTTTTGCTGAGCACCTCAAGGCAGAGAATTCCAAAGCAAAATAAACACAAAGCAATTTCCTTCAAGAGCTAAGTGGTTAATATTTCTGTGGCCAGCAAATGACTACAGTGACACTAAGGACACATTCTCTTTTTCACCATGTAGGACAGTATACTGGTATGAAGCGTGATGGACTGGAAATAGCCCAGGCTATGGAGCCAAGGAATTCAGGCATTTATGTTCTCAGTCATGTGCCTTTGTAGCTGTGGGATTCTGAGCATGCGATTTGCACCCGGCAGAGTGAACATTTCTGTTTTACAATAGAAGAGAATGCTACCAACCCATCGTGTTACTTTTGTTGTGAGTAATAATGCTAATAATAAGCATCATGGTACCCAACATATAAATAATAAAAACTAGCTACCAACAATAGAAATAATATAATGCAAATATAAATAAAATGATATGAATAAAAATTTTATTTTGAGCTTTCATTACAGTGAAAGTCTTTTAATTTGCCTGGATTTTTAAACACCGAATCAGACATATCTAGAAAAGAAAAGAAAGGCCAGTCTTCAAGGGATTAATTAGAAAGTCTCGACTATAGCCTATTTCTAGCTACTTATTGCAATAACCTGATTCTTAGAACTTTTAAAATTAACTTCTTGGGCAAACCTGAATAGTTCACTGGTTGCTGGAGATAGTACAGAGAAAGAAAAAGCATTCTCTTTCTTCTGTAGGTTTGAAGAATCCAGTTGTGACCAGGGCTAAGTCTTAAATTATTCTTTCATTGAATGTTAGCAGTTGACCACATTGTTTACTGAGAAGTCAACTCATTTCCAAGAACTCTACTTAAATGTATTGATTTTTCCATGTCTAGAAGTTGGATCAATATATTCTACCTAAGCCATTAGAAGTCCTCTAGTTATCCACATAGAGCAGTTTCCTGGACTTCGCCAGTGCTATCTCAGGGTTGGCTCTATGCTGGGAAGAAGCCCTATCTTGTGGTTGCTGTGGAATTGTTTTGATTATTATGAAAGTCTTGTAAACACAGGTTGATCAAGTTGACAAAGAAGGAAACTGAAACAGATGTAGGAGAAGTTAGAATTCAAATATCTTTCTTGGCTTGCTATGTCCACAGTGTTTAGGTGTGGCTCAGCAACTGTGATACTTAGATGGGCTTAAAGTGTTGGATGGAAAGAGGGAAAGGTCTGTGTTGTCCTTGGAAGTTCTGTCATTTGTAAACCGACCCAGCTCATCATGAATCTGGGGTCTTCTTCTTGGACAAACTAAGTCTTTGAAATAAACCCATCCCATGGTTCTTTCCATGTTTTTACTCTATAAACCTCTAGAAATCATTGGTTATGAAAGAAATGTCCACTTTAAAGTTTTAAATCATATGGCATAATAATTTTAATTAAGAAGTATTAATGAAGGTAGTTGAGCTTGCAAGGATAAGTATTTTCTACCAAAGACATGTTATTACATTTTGAAGGATAACAACTTTCCCTCCCTCCCTTCCTTCCTTCCTTCCTTCCTTCCTTCCTTCCTTCCTTCCTTCCTTCCTTCCTTCCTTCCTTCCTTCCTTCTCTTCCTTCCTTTCTTCCTGATCATTCCTTCTTCCTGATCATTCTGTCTGGTTTCTGTAATTTCTGCATTCATGAATGTACATGCCACAAAACAGACTTGTTCCTACAACAATCCTCCAATATATGTTATTTAAATGAGTGACTAAATAAGATCCATTTGCTCATTAGTCAGTTACTTTGTTAGTACTCTTTGGTAAGGATATAGAAGAATTATGACTCTATATTACTATATACAAAACATTGTTCTTCTTGCTTGGCAAGCTAAGAAATTCTTACACATTTAACTGCCTCTTCCCCCTTACTACGGTGTCTCCCAAAGATACTAACCCAGTGAATTAAGATTCTAAAGATGAGTCAAAGATAAAAGCTCTGGGTTACCAGGGCCAGAATCCGGAGCCCAGCCTTGATGTTGCCTCTATCTCAAGTACTGGTGGTTGCCAGCTCACCTTCTCAACATTCCTTGGTTGCTGATTGCCAGGTCTTTCTTTTTTTCTGAGTTTTTAAACAATATTTATTTATTTATTTGAGAGAGAGAGAGAGAGAGAGAGAGAGAGAGAGAGAGAGAGAGAGAGCATGCCAGAGCCTCCAGTCACTGAAAAAAAAGAATTCCAAACACATGCACCACTGTTTGCATCTGGCTTTACGTGGGTACTAGGGAATTGAACACGGGTCCTTCTGCTTTGAAGGCAAACACCACTAAGCCATCTTTCCAGCCTGCCATGTCTTTCCTTCTCCATGTTGTACCTCTCTCTCCTCCTCCCCTACCCCTCTCTCTGTTCTATCCAAGCCTTCTCACTGTTCATAGATGTGTTTCTTCTCACCTCAGACTTCCTCCCTGCTGTCTCCCTGTCCTGATCTTCATTGCCCTACAGCAAGCTTTGCCCATCCTTAGGTCCTAACTTGTCACCAACCCAGGGTACCTTGCATTAAATTAGCCCTCCTGCCTATCTCTTCATAAATAAAGTGATGTCTACTCATCTGTGTTCATCACCCCCACTGTTCATTTGTCCCACAATCTTCATGGACTCTCCTTGTAAATACTATGGTCTGTTCACTGGCACTATCTTCTGCTGCAGTGCCCAGTCCCTGTCATGTAGCAGGACTACAACTTGTGTTTTGAATCCATGCATTTATCAATCAATCAATAGAGATTTGTTAAATGTCCACAATGTAAGCTGGCCATGGTAGGGTACTCCTTTAATCCCAATACTTGGAAGGCAGAGGTAGGAAGATTGCTGTGAGTTCAAGGCCACCCTGAGACTAATTCCAGGCCAACCTGAACTAGAGTGAGACCTACTTCAAAAAAAAAATAATAAAAAGTCCAGAATGTAAAATAACTTAGGTTTCTGACTGTTCAATATCCCCTGGCTTGCCTGAAATTCCTTCATTAGTGATTGATTTGTGGAGCCGTTTTCTCGAGGCGTTGCCTGACTTAGATTACACAGAGAGCTCATCAGTCATTCGTCAAAATTGAATCTGTCTTTTCATATCCACTTGCTCCTAAATCGCTGTCCTTAGATGCAGGTCACTGTGCTCCAACTTGTAATAATGTTGCCCATACACTTTGCAAAATGATCTCTGACTTTCTGAAGGAAGATGCCACCGAAAAGGGAATTGATTATAAAATAATTGAATACACTGTGGTGTTGCTGGCCTTCTGTTTAAACGGAATTGACTCAGTAAGGGTCATGAATGCTCATTTGTTCAGGGAAGGATGCTGAGCGATAAGAAGGAAAGGAGAGGACGTTTCCATCAGTCACAAAGTGGCAGGTGGAAAAAAATGAAAGGCAGGCTTCCATTTCCCAAGCAGAACCAGGTTTATGCATGAGCAAAGGGAATTCTGATTTAAGTATGAAGAGCTCCTGGCGAATTTAAATGAACCCTTCTTCCTGTAGCCAACCCTCTGCTCTGTATACTACAGTTGAGATGTGGGAAATTCAGAGACCCAGCATGTGGCTTAAATATCACAGCAGTTTCTAAGAAGTTTTCTAAAAATGGAGAGGAGTCATTATGACGAAAGATTCCATCTACTAACCCATCCTTTATTGTCCACTACTGACTCTGGACACTGAGGTGTCTGGGACAGAGGAACAGAATGGCTCTCATGGGGTGAGAAAATGTAGGGAGGTCTCACCCATCAGCAAAAGGCCAAGTGAGAAAGCTCAGTTATCAAGGAAGTGTGTGTGGGGGGAGGATGAATGCCGAAACAAACCCTGAAGTTCAATGAATTCTATTAAGCTGTGAATGTGTTGTCCACATTAAGATGACACCTAGAAGAACTATGCAAGGACAGCAAACACTAATTAATATCTGACACAACGATGGGATAGAAGTGATCGTTTCAGACAGGGAGCTTCATGAAGCCTCCACAGACAATCCTCTATGGCTATTTCCACTTCTTTTTATTGTAATGTTTACAGGTATCTTTCCAATTTAAATTTTTGGTTTTTAAAAAACATGATTTATTTATTTGCAAGGAGGGATGGAGGGAGAGAGAGAGGAGAGAGAATGGGGGGATGGGTGCTTCAGGACTTTCTGCCACTGCAAATGAACTCCAGATGCATGTACCACTTTGTGTATCTGTCGTTATGTGACTACTGGGGACTCAAACCCAGACCATTGGGCTGTGCAAGCAAGCACCTTGAACCGCTGAGTCATTTCTCCAGCCCTACAACTTAAATTTTTAAAGTTTATCTTCTCTGCAAGGACTCTGTCCCCGTGGTCTTGTCTGCATCTGCTGTGGTGACAATACTGTTATTGGCACTTGGAGAAGATGTCTGATGTTACAACTGGCCCGATTTTTCTTTACCTTTAATGGACCACAATTAAAGCTTCGTTGCAGTGATCTATTGAATAATAAAGGAATAAATAACTCCTTGGATAGCTGCTCCATCAGCTACTATTTACAGCACCTTAAGAAACTGACTTAACCTCTGAAACTTCCATTTATTTCGCCATAAAATGGTGATATTAATAGTATGAGGATTAAGAGAGAAATCTCATATAAGGGCTGAGGTTAGTGCCTGCAGTCAATGGGTGCCCAATAAATGTCACACACGGTTTACCAAGCCATTCTCATTTGCGCAGCTTGTTTTGGCTTAAAGCAGTTATCCACCATGGGGCAGCTAAGTGCTTCATTCAAAATGTCATAGACAGTCTTAGCATTGGATCCTGCCAACAGTTGTTTTTGATGGTGTTCTTTTACTTGCCTGTAAACCTCCTTTACCACTGATTTAGCTCATTAAAATGTAATATACACAGCGAGAAAAGAACTTCAGATTGAAACAAAGACTTAGCAGAAGCCAAGGCTAATGAATGAGCAGGATTAAATATTTCATTACATCTAATAGTAATGAAAAATCCAATCCCATCTCAGGTCAGGCACCTTGGCTAGGTTAGTTTCCAGAAACACTGTCGTTATTCGTGTGTGCTTGGGTGGTGTGCCTCCTGAATGCTATCAAATTCTTTGATTTACAGTATATGCATATAGCATTTTCACAATCACATCCTTGTGTCTTAGCAATGATTGTTAACTGACGTGCAAGATGGGATTCTTAGTGGAAATGTGGAACTTAAACTGGAGTTGTGATTACTACAGAAAAAGAAAGAAAACAGTATGTGCTCCTTTCCAAAAAATCTTTTTGAGAGTCAGTAAGTCTGCCCACACATAAGTGCTTCAGAGACCTCCCCTCACGGCAGCCTGGTGGTCAGTGACAGTGAGAGAGAAGAGAGCTCCTGTGGATCCCAGAGGACTCACGGTCTGTCACATGAACTTCCTCCCTGAAATGCATTGCACACACCCCGAAAGAGACCCAGGCAGGGTATCAGACCAACCCTCCCGCAGGCTAGCTTCCTGGACCACACTTCCAGGGCTGGCTTAGCTGAACTGCTCCTTCTCCGCCCTGTTCTAGGCTTTCAACTCACTCCATATTCTAAACCAGGCTCCCAGCTCTTCCCTCCCCTGCTGAATCACACTTCCTCTGAGACAGCCACTCCGAGTTCTCTCTTCGCATCACTCCATTTCTCGGTAGCTGTACCGTGCTCCTCCAAGCAAGTGATCCAGTGTGCAGAACCCCCACAACTCAATGAGGGTTTCCTGAAGGCAGGAGGAGGGCTTCAGTCTGTCTGTGAGAGAGAACGTGGCGTCTGAATGAGCCCATTCACACATGTAGCCTGAAGACAGATAGGCAGAGAGAGGCAGCAGACAGGTCAGACTGCGTTTAGGGGATGTGATGTGGGGGATTAGTGGAATCAACCTTAGACTGCTCTCCTGGGAAGCAAACAGCTGTTCTATTAGACGGACTTCAGCAATGGAATGTCAGTACTCAATGTTTCTAAACAGTAAGAGGATGCATGTATCATATTTTGTGTAAGAGCTATGCACTTGAAAACTGGGGTATATAATTAACTCTTAGAAATCAAGCTGAGCTATCAAAACATAGGGCAGACTGTGTAATATTAAGGGAACTCCATGATGAATCTTGCAAAAGAAAATATGTTTATATTAATTTATCTGGAAACCTAAGTTTGAAAGCTAATGCTTACTTCAATGAGGGGTACGTGAAATGAACATTTACAAATGCATGACACAATTGAAAGAATTTCCCCAAAGTTTTCTTCTTCTAATGTGCTAGGAGAATGTACCCCACATCTAAAATTGTAAATAAGTAAATAGCTAAAGGTTGCAACACATAAAAAATAGCCTGTATAATTATGTCATGGCTGCATGGGTCCTTAAGGAACTGCATAGCAGAGCAGTCAAGAAGGGGTTGAGATTGAGCCTCCATCTCCTCATCCCTAAAGTAACAGCATTGCTTGCTCCAAAATTCAAAAAGTGACTCAAGAGATTAAATGACTGTATGCCAATAATACACAGGTGTTGATGTGTAGGTGAAGACAAAGCAAGTGCTTAATAAGCATTGCTGAGTATGGTCTTTGGAGAACAGTGAAGGTCAGCTGGCTGGAATGTCAGTTGTCCACTCCCTCATCTGAGGCTGGGGCCAAGAGGAATGGGAGACTCAACCACCATTTCCCTTCCTTAATATTGGGCTAGAGATTTGCTTCAATGAATACATTATGCACTGTAAGGTTGTAAATGAAGGGGAAATGTGATAAGTAAGATTATGAGTTGGCAGGAACATTAACGAAAAGACAAGACTTTTCCGTGTTCATGGAAGAAGCTCACAGGCAAGAGATGCTCATGGCAGCACAAGCAATGTTTGGATTTGTGGCAATAAAAAGTGCTGACTCTTCATTCAGGTCCATAAAGGAAACTAAGTTTCCAGCTCAGCCTGTCTTGTAGTTGTTTGTGGCCCTGAGCACACTCAGTAATGGCACGTGGGCAGATGTTTTTATCCTGTACTGTGGGAACATGAGAGATAGAGATAGAAAAATACATAGAGAGATAGCTAGTAGATAGATAAACAGATCCATTCAAAGAAATGAAGACATTACCTCAATATTCTTGCCCTAGGGTATTTATATTCTGGGTGTGGTTTGTCATTTCAATGACACAGTCATGTTGTAAGGTACTTGCTAACAGAATAAATGGTGAGTGTCTAGGGGAGTGATTTTAACAGAAACATTTTGGAGAGTTCAGATAAGGAAGTGTGAGCCATGGGCAGAGAGTGTGAACTATGCTGAATTCTAAATCCTTGGCTCTGGAAGTTATGGTAAACAAAAAAAATGGAAGGAAGGAAGGAAGGAAGAAAGGCAGGCGAGAGGGAGGGAGGGAGGGAAGGAGGGAGGGAAGGAAGGGAGGAAAGAAAGAAGCAAGCAAGGAAGGAAAAACAAGGCATTGAATTAAAAGTTTTTGCATGAATAGGCTAACCATACCTCCTACTGGGAGAGAACAGTGAACCAAGAAAGGAGCACTCTGCAATGGAGGAGCCTGGGCCTGGGGGAGACAATCAACAGCTTTTAAATTTGGCCAAATATTCCACTTAGGGAGGGGGAGCCCTTGACTGGAACTGGGGATTCAGGGTGATAGGTACCAGATCCCGTACTCTTGGGCTCCCAAGAAAAGATGCACTATGTGAGCGACTGATGGGGAGGATACTAAAACTTCTTTAAAAGCCATATTAAAAAATCTCACTGTAAAACAAAGTTTATGTACAGTAATTGGATTCAAAAGGAAACTATTTGCAAAAAGAAACTTGATATAAGGCAGTTATATTTTCATGTTGAAGTCTTCTGTCACTAGATAATAATAAAATAAAAACAAAATATTGTAGAGGCAGTGGGGGTGAGTCCAGAAACCATGCCAGATGTGTTATCTTATTTACAGTTCATGAAGGCCAGTAAAAAGGTGGTAATTATGATAACAACAAGTAACATACTGGGCATTTCCTAGGTCCCAGGTTTTGTTGTAGAATCTTTATAGATATAACTCCACTTCTTCACAATAACCTTGTAGGGAGATTCTAGTTTAACCCCCACCTTAAAGATGAGGAATATTAAATCTCTGAAATGGCAATTAAATCAACAAGGTCAAACTGGCAGTAAGTAATTAAGCTGGCATTCAAGTTCTTAAGAGTGACACTGTGTTTACTCTAGCGATTGCTGTCTTTCAAAGACATTGCGAAAGAATTATCTACACTGGGGGATATCCTGGACAAGACAACCTTCCCTTTCCTATTCCTCCAATTAAGAACATTCTATCAGCCACAGTGAATATGTCTAACCTAGCCAAGTTCTACACTTTCTCCTTCCAACATAATTTTCTATTTCTTAACCTTCCTTTAATTGTCAATACCATGCCTAACACAAATGATATTAAAATGCTCTAACCAACACTTAGAAACAACTTTTGCTGAAATAGCATTGACTTTTAATTTAGACCCATAAGGAAACTAAAGGCATGACAAAAGCCTTTCCGTTATGCCTTCATTTTGTGTCTTTTTACTTTGGGTCAGTCTCTTGCATAACTCTACACGTAAGCCTGTTACTCAATCAAAAAGTGTCTGTCCCAAAACCGTGATATGAAATCTATCTCATCCTTCTTTTAGGCCAAAGGTAAAAAGAATAGCTAAGATGTCTTACAATCAGTTTTCACAATGACTTGTTCCAGACCCCTTACAGATACCTGAAGGGCTCCAGTAAGCATGTTATTACATTGGATTCCAGGAACAGCAACGTCTGTTGATGAGATCACCTCCCCCATGGCAGCCATCAGCTTATTGGAACTGGATGGCTCCCTTCAAGCAGTAAGGACTTATTGCTTGAAGCCACCTTGCAGAACCAGAACTGAGACCATGATTGGCCTGACCACCCTTTGACCGAGACTGCTTATCTATGTGAGCCTCTTGCTTCCACCCAAACTCACTCTAGTTAAACCCAAAGCTCATGTCAGCGTCCTGAAGACTGACTTGAGGGGTCACTGGAACCCTTTCTCTGTCTCTCTTCCCAGTGTGCCACAATGATGAAATCCTTCTCTGCTTTTCACCATTACTCACTTCTATAATTGGTGTAATAAGATGGGAGAGCAAGTCTACTTTTTTGGAACTCCTGGAGTTTTCTACTTTTTCCCTAAAGCCATATGTATTTATATGCTTGCTGTCGGTTTATAAAACATATTGTGACTTCTGTGAGACCAGGATCTCACTCTTGCTTATTAAAATATCCTCAATGTTTAAAACAGAAACTTGGGTGGATGGATGGCTGGTTGGGAGTAATGTCTGAGATGGTAAAGGTGGGCAGAAACAAAAACTCAGTGAGGGGAGAAGACACTCAGAGGCTCTGGGAACAGTAAGTTGATTTAATTGGGCCAGTAGAAGGTGAGTAGAAAAAGGAAGGTGAGTTAATGCTGGAAAAACAGGCTATAGCCAATATGCACAGAGCCCCAAATACCAAAGCATTTATCCTGGGTAATAACACAGAACTTATCTGTCTTTAGGCAACTGAATGAGTTGAGCCAGCATTCCCAGTAAAGCCCCAGAGTGGAATCATTTCTACCTTTAGGGCCTTTAATAGCTGATCTGGATGAAATTCACATTCTGCCCAATTCCCTGGTTTGGGAGAATGGAGCCTTTACTGCCCTCAAGACAATTGGCTTAGACTTGGAGGTAGAAAGCAAGCAAAAAGCAACCGCTAAGTTCACAATGGCCTAAGTGATAGGAGTGAAATCTAAGGCCTTCAGGGAAAAGAAATTGAAGCCCCAAGGCCTAATTGTTGCCTTAGTGCTCATGCCAGGCTGCCTTTGGCAGCATAGAAGGAACCTGGTCTTTTTTTTTCCCCCCATGGGCACAGGATGGAGTATAAGGTCCTCAATCACATATCCCTTTCCTTTGTGGTCCATTGAGATAACAACAACCACAATAATTGTTTGTTTGTTTCTTTACGGATTGACTGATTTTTTGGTTTTTTGAGGTAGGGTCTCTCTCTAGTCCAGGCTGACCTGGAATTCACTATGTAGTCTCAGGGTGACCTCGAACTCTCAGCAGTCCTCCTACCTTTGCCTCCTGAGTGCTGGGATTAAAGGTCTGCACCACCACGCCCAGCTAGTAATTGTCTAGTAATTATGTTTGCTACATGCAGGCCTTTGGCCAGGTACCATGTATATGTGTAACTCTCCCTAATCACAACAACAGGACAAGGCTGAGTCCATTTCTCAATGTCACACTTTGACCCAGAGGTAGAAAGAGAGACATGGGACTCAAAACAGACCTCTCAAGTTCCTAAACCTGTTTTCTCTTGAAAGGACCACATTCCTAGGGGATGAGAGTGACTGGTGTGTGGCTGCCAGGTTTGCTGAGCAATGATTCAGGGGAATTCCCTAGACTGGAGCAGGGTTGAGGTAGGATGCCTGGGGAGGGCTGGAAAAGCAGGCGAAAGATAAGGCGAATTCAGGGAGAAGTCCAATAGGGTCCTGTTAGAACTGAAGGCTGGAATGAGAGGTAGCTTAGAGAGTCTACAGACTGAGGCCAGGAGACTCTGGAAATAAGACACATGCTCAGATATGGCATCTGCATTTTAATATCTGAAAGGCTCCAGAGAATGAAGATTCTTTTAGTGTTTCAAAAGAGAAAAAAACTAAGTCATCTAAGCACTGAATTTTTATTGGTGAAAGCACTCCTTGGTGTCTAGAGATAATCTAACACTATCTCTAGTTTTGCTGGCCGAATATTTTTCAAAACTTGTTGCTCTATTTCAATCACAGCATTCTAGTGGGTTGGTTGTCCTTACTGGGCACAGTGGCTTTGACCAAGTAGATGAAAGGGAAACCAATCTGATTTCTTCTCACCAGGGAAAGATAGAAACAGAAATGACAAATCTGAAACCCTTTCTGATACTGAAGCATGAACTTGAGAAGTTCTCGGTGGCTATGATGAGTCCCACTAAATGGAGAAAGCCATTCGGAAAGAATGATAGAGGCGAACAGAAAAAGTCAGAGATGCAGAGAGGAAAGGAGGAAATAACAGTGGAGGGAAAAAGCTGTAAAAATTGATTTTTAATATTCAAACCTTTTTTCCCTTCATTCATGAAGTCTATCCAGCCCATTGTGTTGAGAGAGCCAATAAGCATCACTGTTAGTTTAAAGGAGCATGAGTTGGATTTTGTCACTTGCTGTCACAGGATTCCTATCTAAGGAGGCAGCATTAGGCAATCCCAGTGCATACGGCTCCGGACAAAGTCATGACTTTCCCACTGTAGGGAGTGTATTCAGGAAGAGCCTGGGTGATGCTAAGACCAATTTTATTAAGGTGATCTTGACTCTGGGTTGAAGACCTTCAAGTGTAAACGTTAAAAGGGCTGCAAGATGAATGAGAGCAAGCTCTCTATCTGTGCCTCAGTTACCCCTGCATGGGTCATTTGCTTCATTACTTCTCAAGTCCATTAGCACGCAATGTAATCTGTAGATGGCCCACTTACAATACCACCTGGGTGGATTTCCCAATCAGTCTGATTAAGAATCTAAGAAAGAGACAAGAGAATATACATATATAACTTTGTTAAACGTCAAACCACTATATAATATTACATCAAGGTTGCAGTTTGGGAACATTGCTGAAAAGACTCTAGCCACGGCTCTACTGTTAACAAGACTAAACAATACAGTGGCCTCTACAGAGCCTAGGAGGGGTTACCTCACTTTTCTAAGAATTCTGTATGTCAGGGAAGTCTTTTAGTTCAGCCCAGGGGATTGAATCCAGGGCCTTGGACATGTTAGCCAAATATTCTATGGTTGTGTTTATATCCTCAGCTCAGGGAAGTCTTTTAATGCATAAGAAAATATACATTGTACATCTCCTTATCTGCATCCATCCTATTATATAGTCCCGGCATGGACCCTCCTCACTATCAATGCACTTTAGACAAAGAATTTCTAATGTCTTACAGCTAGGCACAGTAATGACAAAGAACTTACACAAGGTTGGAAATCACTGTGTTTTATAGTGTGCACATAAGCTAAGCAGTTCGTGGGTCAATTCTTTTTGCTCTGGAGCCCAGTCTGGCCCTGAACTCATGGTGATCCTCCTACCTCCTCCTCCTAAGAGCTGGTTAAAGGCTTCAGTCATCATGCTTTTCTTTATGTCACATGAAATACCAAGCAGTCCTCAGGGTTCAGGAACCCTAGGGATACGTCACCAAACATCAACAGAGTCAATCTGTAAATCTTTAGTAAATTCTCCACTGTCATTACTTCCCAGGATTAGGCGGCTGCTTTGAATATGAACCTGCTCTGTCCCCAGACTGTGATTCACATATGGATTAAAAATCACACATGTATGTTTGGAACAGCAAGGAGGCCACAGTAGTCTCCAGGTGTCCATAGCTGTTGGCAGGACTGGAGCTGAGTCAGGAAGTGAAATGCACCGCCATCCTCCTGCCCTTGGCCTTCTGGAGAAGATCCATGCTTGGCCAACCACCAAGTACTGACTGTTCTACAAATAGGCTGAGCTGTGATGACTTTGGCCCAAGACTAACTCCATAGGCTCTCATTCTGAACCCATCCAGCAGATGCTTCCTTCGTTGAACCTTCAATGTGCCTCACAAGCCTGGAAACTGTTTGAGGGTATGCAATGTCTCCATGCATCTCCCGACATGAAAATGTTCCCCAGAACTTGACAGGTTTCAATCACCCTGATTTTCAGCACAGTGTCAGGGATTCAAACATAAACAGATCCTGTATATAGAGTATATTAAACCAGAGGTCAGAAACCTGCTGTATAGGGTAGGTGGCAACTATTTTAAGTTTTGCTGGCTATACAAATACTTAGTTCTTCATTAGAACATGGAAGTGACTGGCAATTGACTATATTCAAACAGAATTTTATTTGTGGATATTGAAATTTAAATTGGATATAATTTTACACGTCCCCAAAATAATTATTTATTTCAACTGTCGAATAAGGCAAACAACCACCTAGTGCTCATGAGCTATGGAAAATAGGTGGGAGGCTTTGGCTTCTGGTTTTCTTTTCCTTCCTTTTGTTAAGTGTGTGTGTGTGTGTGTGTGTGTGTGTGTGTGTGTGTAGAGTATGTATGCAGTGTGGCATGTATGATGTGTTACATATAGACATGCATGTGCTTGAGGCCAAGGAAGAAAGTTGGATATCTTTCCCTTGTTATTCATCTGTGTATTTCCTAGAGAAAGAATCATCCCTCCACACAGGGCTGCTGTCTATCAATTTTCCAGTCTCCACCTCCCTGCAGAATAGAGCTATAGATTTGAGTGTCCATGCCCAGCTTTTTATGTGGGTTCTTGCTTAAGCAGCAAGGCCTCTTAACACTGAGCCATCGCTCTAGTCCAGTCTCTATCTACGTAAAGAATGCCATAACCTTCACCCTCACAAGGCAGGAACTGAACCACTGAAACCCAACAATTCTTGCTAGGTTCATGAGGAAAGTGAGGTGGCCGAGCAAATCACCACTGTTTAAAGCAAAATGATGAGCAGATGCTGACACTATGTAGGGGGAGGGGAAGGTAAAGTCCACAAAGACCCCTCAGGTTGGTACTATTTATCTTCCTGTGCCCAGGCAGGTTCTCAGGGTGAAGATCAAAATATTATCCCTTCATGCTTCCAGCAGTAAGAAGGAAAATGTCACATTTTAAAACACACCCAAATTTTCATGTTCTTTATAACATGGCCTGAACTCAATGGAAACAGTTTTCTCAGACTTAACCTACTGGGATTTTATGAGCATCTAACTGCTTGGGTGGAAGGGGAACACCCAAACGAACCTCCTTTACTCTTCCTGTCTCAGCCAGAGTTTGAGAACTTGAGAAAAGTTTTATAAGTCAAATGCACTAGTGTAATTTCATGAGCTAATATTTAAATTTATCTGTATAAGCATATGGTGACAAAGCCAAAGGACATGTGGGAAATAAATTGTAAAATTTATTTGTTGTAAATAAATGAATAATTTATTAAATTTAATTGTAAATAAATGAATAGGAAAGTAATTTCCTTGAACCATAAATCAATCCCCAGAAGAGAATCAGCTGAACAGAAAATTGAGTAAAGAACCTACTAAGCAAAGCAATCAAAGGCTGTGGAATCTGCTATGACAGAGACCCACCCAAGGCTGGCACTGTCCGAAGGACCAACCGAGGGCTTCTTCTCATGCCTCACCCGCCACTGTGGCACCACAACAGTAGGAATCCGGGGCCTCTGACACCTACAGCTATAGAAACTGTAAGCTCAGCCTAACTCATAGGTGGAGAAGTAAAATCGGTGGGTGTGGGTTAGACTTGGTGCACAGGCCATAGTTCACCACCCCTGGACTAGGTTCTAGGGCCATTTCTATGTCTCTGCCTCAGCTCCTGTAGCTTCAGGCATTTCTTCTCTGTCTCTGCATAAGGAAATCGGATGATCTGATTTATAATGAATGGTGGGGCTAAGCCTTGGCCAGAAGGAAGATAAGGCCACACACCTACCCAACCACAGTTTATTTATTATTTATTAGTGCATGTGTGCATGTGTATGTGTCACTGTGTTGTAGTGTGTGTGTGTGTGTGTGTGTGTGTGTGTGTGTGTGTTTGGTGTGTGCACTTATATATGCAGATCTATGCCCCTAATGGGTGCCTTCGAAGGCCAGAATGTCAGGTGTCCTCTGTCACTCTGCTGCACTCAACCTGGAGGGGTTGTTTTCAGCCAGGCTGGCTGTGGCCCACTAATTGTCCTATCTCTGACTCTCATAAGACAGGGGGTAGAGTTGTGCATGGCCATGCCCAGCTTTTTGAAAATTCCACCTGAAGATTCTTGTGGTTATCTGTTGACTGATGTGTGTGGGTGGTACAGGTGTGCTACAGGGCATGTGAGGTCAGAGGACATCTTCAGAGCATAGGTGGTTTTCTTCTGCTCTCTTTGACACAGCGTCTCTTGTTGATGCATACAAATGCCAGACTAGCTGGCCCGTGAGCTTTGAATTCTCCTGGCTTCGCCTCCCGTTGTCCAAGGTGCTGCGATCACAGAGGCAGGCATGTACCACTTGGCATCAAGCTATATGTGGGTGCTGAGGAGAACTGAACTCACCATGACAGGTTTTGCAGCAAGTGCCTTTAATGACTAAGCAACCTCCCCAGCTCCCATACCTCGCTTCCTATGTGGGTGCTTGGGATGGAACCCAGTCTGTCTCAGCCCTTCAGGTGCCTGTGCTTGTGCAACACGCACTTTACCTGCTCAGCCAGGTCTTCAATCTCCAGTCCTTTTATTTAAATCAACTTTGACCGTTAAAAAAATCTATGAACAGTTCCTACTACTCAAACATATAAACATTTTTTAGTCAGAGAGGTCTCTTCTAGACTGTTCTGTATCCAGTGGCCATCCAAAGGCAGATGCCAGCTGTAACCAGGTTTTTCCACATCATCCCTTCCCAGGCCTCTTCCCCCGCCCACTCTAAGTCCTTATGATTATGTGTCAAAAAGTGCAGGATGCTTGATGGAACAATTAGAGACCTGCAGCGGAGGTGCTTCTTTTTATTAAAATAATATCTTGGTTAAAAGGGATGTGTTTTATTTTACAGATGACAGAGAAAACTGGGGAGATCCAAGAGCCATCAACACACACACACACACACACACACACACACACACACACACACATCAGTCAACTGCTCTCCAAGAGACGTGCCACCTCTACCACATTCACTGGGTCCAGAGGAAACTGTACAGAAAGCAGCAACATGAGTATGGCTCCCAATGATAGCCTGACAACCATCTTCAAGAAAAGAGCAACAAGCACTGTGGTGAACCAAAAGACTTTAAAACAGAAATATAAGGCTACAGAGAAGTCAACACCAACTGCTAACATATCTGCCAAGGCTCAGGGACTGTTGTGGAAGAGGGCATGGGAAGATTGTAAGAGCCACAAGGTGGGTGCAATACCAAGAGGCAAAGCTTGACAGAGGCCCTAAATACCCCACAGTGAACGCCAATAACCCTACTGAGGGGGGAGACGCAGGGAAATAGGTACCAGGAGAGAAGGTTTATACTATAACCTATGTAAAAAGTCAATTAAAAATTAATAATAATAATAACTCGGATCAAGAGTTACATCAAAGCTGGCTCCCAGTTATCCATGTCACATTTAGCTCATGGGTTGCAGGTTCTTCATAAAAATAAAATCCCTGGAAAAGAATCATGAATCTTTAACAAAAGTCTGTCTGATACATTTTTAAAAGCAACCTGTTTCTCTCAACTTCTCAGAAGCCTTCCACCAACAGTTGGACAACACCTGTATTTAGAAGCCATTAAGTAGTGTGGGTTCTAAAGAATGGAATTTGATTACTCTCTGGCATTACAGGTTGATAAGAGTGCATTTCAAGAGGGACAGAGAGGAACGAGGAGAGTGCCAGCTGCTTGGAGCCACGAGGCACAGCAGCATTTCTGACACTGTCCCCAGGTCACAGAAGCTCTGCTCTCTGACAAAAGCCCTGCTGCTTTCCACCCAGTGCAGACCAGCAGATTGCACTTAACTAGGCTGGCGTGTCCACCTAGCAGGCAATATGCTTAGCAGGATGGATCAGCCAGGACCCCTCCTTTCCTTTATCTTCTCATTGAACTGAAAAGCAGCACCTGGCCACTAAAGGTGCTGCATAAGGGTTGATCCCTGTGCTGTGCTCTCCTTACTTGCATGAGAGGAGGGGATTGCTTGGGGTGGGGATGGGGTTGGAGTTTCCTTCCAGTTGCTGTTCATTCCTGGGCTCTTTGCCAGCCTCAGCTACTTGCCATGTGTGCCTTTTATTCTCTGGTTTGGATGACAATGTACCTGCTTTTGGATATTTTGTTCTGCTGGTGACTTCGTGAATATTTTTGCTCCATATTTTAGTACAGTCTGAAGCTATGGTCTTTGGGAACAGGTATCTTGTTTGCCATCTTTGTTTATGCCCTACAGTGCAGCATTTAATACTCAGAGGAAACTCATGTGTGATGGAGAAGAAACATAAGTAATGCAATTTTATCTAGACAGGATCATAAAAATGGCTAACATTTAGGGAATAATCCTTTAAAAAATTGCATAGAGTACTTATACTTTGGAGAGTACCTGACAAAAATCGTATCTAATAAGATAATCATTCCATTTTGTAGATGAGAAACTGAGGCCAGGCACACAGGTAGGATGCTTATTTGTCTCTAAAGCTCTTGTCTCTCATCACTGCACTGGACTATCTCAGCAACTTCTTTCCCCAGCACACAATAACGATTCCCATGACGTTCCCTTTGATATTCATAGATTATGAGTCAGGCACCTATATATTTCTGTACAAGCTTATTTTCCAAGAGCTGTGTGTCAGTGATGGCCTTTGTAAAATGCAGGGGAAAAAAAGCCTGCTACATGAGAATGCAGGCTTCTTGGAATACTCAGAAACATTAGCTTACTGAGCCACAAAGAAAATGCTGAGGAGTAGCTGAATGCATTGTGTAAGTAATTTTTCTTCTTCCTGGAGGAGCAGAAGTTGGTTTCCTTGTACTCATAGGGAGGCTGGCCTCCATTCTATCCTTTGGGAAAATGAATTCTTGACACCCGCCTGGTTGATGTCTGGAGGGAGTTGCTTCAATATCTGTTTATATACCAAAAGCATGAAACTACAAGTCTTATTTGTTTTTAGAACAATACATTTGTAGATCATTTTAAAAATACAACTTCAACAAGATAAAGTAGAAACAAAAGGTTTCAGGTGGATCACATGCAAACAAATTGTGGAATGAAAGAAATCTTAGAAGAAAGATGACCTACTTAAATAATCTGAAGGTGATTATAAAACCTGAATGCCATTTTAAAACATTAATGAATTTGACCATATACAATTTAAAGCTTTTTTTTGGCATGGAAAAAGGACCACAGGGCTGGAGAGATGGCTCATCAGTTAAAGCGATCGCCTGCCTAGCCTATTGACCCGGGTTCAATTCCCGTGCCCACATAAAACCAGATGCACAAAGTGTTGAATGCATCTGGAGTTCGTTTGCAGCAGCTAGTGACCCTGATGTGTGTTCTCTCTCTCTCTCTCTCAATCTTTCTCTCTTTTTCTCTGCTTACAAATAAAAATATTTCAAAAATAAAGGACCACAAAGTCAAAATGAGAAGGGTAGCTGCAAGGAATGGAAGGCTAATTTGCTTAAACTGTGAAGAGCACCTATAAGAGGAAACACCTGCAGGAGGAAAATGTGCAAAGACTCCAAATGCAAGAAGATGTTAAAAGGCTCATAAATCAATGGCATAGCACACAACTTCTCTCAAAATAAGTCAAATGAAAATATAAGTGACCAGACACCATTATTTCCACATATTACATGGGCAAAGAGCAAAGCAATAGAATGAGCTGAAGAATGAAGGAAAATGACTCTTGGTACATTTTTAGGGGAGGGCTAGTATCTTAGCACAATGAGCCTGGAGAGTACATATATATAGCAATATTCTCAAATTCCTAACAACATATACCCACAGACACAGGCTAAATTCTAATTCTTGGAGTTCTTTTACACAGCCAAAAAATTTACATATTTCCAAGAATTCTCATAATAGTCTTATTTTTTATAATAGTAAAATACTGGATTCTACCAAATGTCTATCCTTAAAAAATACAAAGTACAGTTGGTTAAACTAGTGTATACCTGAGCTCATCAGAGAGTGAGATGGTGAGGTCAGACCAAGTACCAACATGCCAGACTGCTGTTAAAAACAATGAGGCAACTTCCTAAATATGAGGTGGAAAAATATCTGATAAGAATTGTTAAGCATGATACAATACATGTGCAGTGACGTATGTCTGCATGGTCACGTTGCTTAAAAAAATGAACTAAAAACTGAGCATGGAGGTGCACACTTGTAATCCCAGAAAACGATGAGGGTGATGTGAGGCCAGCCTGGGCTACCTAGTGAGACCCTGTCTCAAAAACAAACAGATAAACCAAGAAAGCAAATAAATAAATTAAATAAATAAAAAATTAAAAAAAATAGAGATGAGTGAATGAATTAAATAAAAATATTAGGTATACCTTCACAGCTCTGTGCATACAGAGATCATATATCCAGAAGTCAGGTGGCAATGATATCATTTCTAGAAGAAGGACAGAATTACAGAGCCAAAGTGGGAAACAAAACCACTTTTTACATGCACTTCCTGATCCCTGTTGAAAGGTCAATATATATTAATCCAAATAAGTAAATGCCCCTCAGTCATAAAAGCCTACATGACCTCTAAATGCCATCTTTCCATAAATACATCTCAGGTATAACAACATAAGAAAACTTCATGGGTCATTTTAAAATCCCATCCAGGCCCTGCCCATCTGGAGAAAAGCCACTTAGGAGAGACCAAGGAACAAGTAAGTTTAGTATAGTGTTTCATAAAGTTCCCAGCTATGGTGGTTTGAATGGGAATCTATGTCCCCTATAGCCTTGGGCATTTTTTCTTAAGGTTGAGCTTCCTGCCTAAGTCACCAGTAGCCTGCTGGAGGGGTGTGTCACTGGCCTGGCAGTGAATCTGACTCCAGACCAAAGGTGTGTGGAGAGAAGTTAGAGGTCTGGTACTGTGTGCTTGCTGGAGTCCTTTCTCTCTGTTTAGTTTCTTCCATGATGGAACTTGCCCTGAATTTTTAAGCTGAAATAAGATCCTTCCCTCCCTAAACTGTGCTTAATTGGATGTTTATTTCAGCTGATTACAATACCATTCAAAAAAAAAAAAGTCGCTCCTTTTCTCCTGTTGATAGTTCATTGCCATTCTGATATTATCATTTTCTTCACTAATATATTACTTTCTCATTGTTGGGAATCAATTCCTGACCGCAAGCAACTGAAGGAAGAAAGGGTTTAGTCTGGCTTACAGCTGAGGGGAAGTTTAATGGTGGGAAAGGACGGTGGCATGAACAGAAGCTGGCTCATTCCATCAGCAGGCAATAACTAGAAAGCAAATAAGGACTAAGGCACAGCTTAAAACCCCAAGGCTCTCCCCAGTGACCCACCTCCACCAGCAAGGCTCTACCTCTGAAGTTCCACAACCTCCCCAACAGCACCACCAGTAAGGTACCAAGGATTCAAACACATGAACCTATAGGGAATACTTGACATTTAAACCACAACTGGTATTAGAATTTCACTTTCATTTAGGATGTCCAAGTGCCTAGTTTAGCAAAAATAAAAATGTATTTTTCTACCTCTGGGATGAAAGATAGGCAGAATTCACTGGTGAAGATAACTCTTCTGGATATAGTAGCTAGTGCTTCAGCAGTCATTTAATGACTTTGAACATGGAAGGAAAATTCTATTTTGGGTGGAAATAAAAGTGAGGAGTTCAAGTCCCACATGGAAAGGCCCCTGAATCGTTTATGTCTGGAATTTATGTAAGCAGATTTAGGCCTAATTTGTAAAGCCACCATAGTTAGGTCTCTGTTACTAAGCAGGCACAATTTAAATGAATCACTCCTTTTTGGAACTATTTGATATTCTCCACACAACTGAAAATGTCTGCCTTAATGAGACATGACCCTGATATTAGACAACCATAAAAATTCCAAGTGTTCATAGTTGGGATATTTCTTGACCAAGTACTGTATAGCCATCCAGAACAGGATGCCTCTCTCTGTCCACACCTCCCTAAGTTTTCTCACTTAATCCCCACAGCCAAAAGACCATTCTCACTTTTGTAGATGTTGAAAATAAGACTGAGAAAAGACAAATAATTGGCCAAAGCTGACAAACAGCAGAGCCACGATTCAAATCCAAGTGCAACTGATAGAGATGCCCACACCCTCAGCACCAATTAATTCATCTTTGTGCCCAAGAGTTTTTGCACCAAGTGTTTCATAAGACGCCCTTTGGCCTTTGGTGTGTGAAGTGACAGCTGTTATCACTTATCTGTGTGACATCACCCATTCTCTTGTGCTAATATTTTGTTTCAATATTATGTTCTTCATTTTGTTATCCACAGTTTTTTCCTTTTTCTTTTTAAAAATATTTTATTTATTCATTTTCAGAGAGAGAGAGAGAGAGAGAGAGAGAGAGAGAGAGAGAGAGAGAGAACGAACCAGGGAACCAGGGCCACCACCTTGTGGGTCTGGCTTATGTGGGTCCTGGGGAATTGAAACTGGGACTTTAAGCACTGGATGCAAGTGCCTTAACCACTGAGCCATCTCTCCAGCCAGTTTTTTTTTTCTTTTTAAATCTGTTAAATCATTTAACACAGCTCTGACCATCAAGTTACATCTCTGGGATCACCAAGGTGAATGAGATATAAAGGCTTTCTTGGAGGTGATACTAACCAGTCAAATATCACACAGTGTGACAATTAGCTAGAATATTTTATTCACTAGGCAACAATGCAAATCATTATATCATTCAAAATAATTTGTCTGATTAGAAGAATGTAAAGTGATGGGTTTTGTTTGCTTACGTGTTGGGGTCAATGCTATTCATTTTCGTGTTGTTTCAGTTCCGATGTTCTTGTTTCTTTCCCAGAATACACCCTGATTTTATTCTCTATCCATTTCAAAGGTGGCACCCTGTTTTTTTCTCATATGCATGGTTATCAGTTGCCTTATATTTAATTATATGAATAGTTATCATAAAGCTTTTATTTTGCATGCATCTAGAATGCGTGTAGTGTGGGGGGTGGTATATGCATGTGTGCATGCCAATGCAAGCGCCCATGCATGTTCATGCAGAGGCCAAAGGAGAACATCAGATGTCCTTTTATCTCTCTTGAGACAGGGTCTCTTCCTCAACCTGGAGATGCTGTCTGTCAGTGAGCCCCAAAGATTCTCCAGTCTCAGTCCCCCAACCCCATCACTGACTGAGGTTACAGATATGCATGGCCACACCCAGAGTGTTGCATAAATTCTGGGGAGTGAACTTGGCAGTCTCAGCCTAAGAGACCCTCATGCTTAATTGGCAAATGCTTTTTAACTGCTCTCTTCTCTCCAGCCCTAATAAAGCTCTTTCACAAACACAAAGCTCTTAATTATGTCATCAAAGTAACAAATGTCTGACTATGGTTCATAGATGGCAGGAAACTGTGCGATTAGCTTTCTCTAACCCCACACTCCTTGGCCATCATGCCAGCCTTATTAGCTTATTGGAGTTCTCAATCCTAGTCACTGCTTCCCTATACTTCTCTAGGCTTCTCTTTTCAACCATCCTCTTTTAAGTCTCTTGGTGCCCTTTGTTATTCTGGTTGGTTTCCATAGTAACAGCAATTATTCACATCAGCTTTTATGTGGCCCTTAATATTTTTATTCACCTGACCTTAAAGTTCAAGCAAAGCTGAATGGCAAATCTCTGGGGATCCCTGCACTGGATAGGAAGCTAAAATAAACTGGTTCTAAAATCCCTTTCCCACCCAGTGTACTTTATAATGGTGTTCAGTTTACCTACAGCACTATGATGTAAGTGCACACACACCATATGTGCACACACCAATAATACAGACAGCATGCAGACACTTCTCTGGCTTACTCACTCTCCAGGCCTTGAAAACAGTAGCAACAACAAAGAAAGCAAAAACGATACTGACCAAAATAGTGGAAGGTTTAAGTGGTAGAGTTGTATACAGCTTGGGCTTTACAGCCAGACTATTGTTCACATATGGCTTCCTGATGCTGTGTGGTCTTAGGCAAATCATGTGGCCTCTCTGCATTTCAGCCTTCTCATGTGTAAAGTGACAGTAATGCTCCTCAGAGGACTGTTCTCTGCCTTAAATGCAGCAGAGAAGACAAAGCCCTTGCAAAAATGCCTCATCCAAAGCGTCCTTCTACTCAGAGCTCCGCTGTGCTGTTCCTCTTGCACAGTGTGCTTATTGATGTGCTGCTGGCTGCTATGGGTAGTTCTCTGCACTTTCCAATGCTAACCCCTCTCGCTCTCGATGAACTGTAAATGATGACTTTGATGAGCATTCCTCTGCTTTCTCCCAACACTCTGAGATGACAGCTACCACCCAGCCATGCAGGATAACTCGCCCTGGCCCAGGATATCTGACTGCTGATCTGTCCAAGGGCCAGACAAGTCTAGAAAGAAACGCAGCTGTGCCTGTCTGAAAACTCATCACAGAAAATAGTAGCAAACCCAGGAACAACTTACCTGGAACATACAGTCTCCCACCTGTCCACACATGGATGAAGTTCCAGAAACCAGCACAGTCACTAGAACTTGGTTTGCGTGCCAGTACCCTCAGGCTATGAGTGGTTGACACACAAGAGCCACACACCTGCAGGGCTTCATCAGGAGAGCATGTATTTATGGGGTACTACTCAGTACTCCATACTCACACTCAGTACTATAGTCAGTATTATTGAGTTAGTGCTAAGGACACAGTGGCACACCTTGTATGCCCACAAGCTAGCTTGGTTCCTTCTCTATACTCCAACAACATCTTCAATTTGGTAGCACTTTCAGCAAGGGAGAGGACATCAAACACATGAACAAGTACCCACAGGCTATGTAATATGGTACTCAGGAATATGGATGAGAAAATAGTCTTTTCTGCCAGGAAATGCATTTTTTATTATCAGTCAATGTCTGCAGCTATTTCATCATCTGCTACAGTGCTCACTCTTGCAGCACCTTCTGCCACATGTTAATCTTTCTCTCCTGAATAGCTTTTCCTGCCAACAAACATACTCATCTTGGTGGAGGGATTAAAAAGAGCCAAGAAAAGGAGCCATCATTCCATCTTCCTGTTCACTTCTGTATAAGACTATGTCTACCCTGTCTTTATGATATGAACCAGGTCTAATAAGAGAATATTTCTTTGATTTCAAGTGCTTAAAGGAAAAGTGTACTTTATAGCAATATACCCTTCAATATTAAAAAGGGAGATTTAAATACTATGCATGTGTTTCAATATAGACCTTTAAATAATGGATTTATCTAGTCTATCATCTGTCTGTGTAACTTCTACCTATCAATCATATATCTATATCTGTTACCTAACAATCGTCCATTATCTGTCATCTGTATAGTTACCATCTATCATCTAATGCCCTCTAAATTAGAAGCATCAACCTTATTTTTTATACATTTTATTTTGTCTACATTTATTTATCTACATTTGTGTGTGTGTTGTGTGTGTTTTGTCATTGGGCTTGAGAACATAGCTGTTGTGGTCAGCCACATGCTGCTGGGATGACTCTCCAAACCAGGTAGTTTGTGGGAGGAAAGGATTTATTGAAGCTACAGGTTCAGGAGAAGTTCAATAACAGCAAAGAGTCTGGCCCCCTTTCACAGGTCCAAGCAGAGAGAGAAACCCATTACCAACACCACACACACACATAAGCAGTACAGGCAGGGGGAAGAAGATTTTTCTGCCCCTTTATATAGCATTAGGGTGGGGTCTTGCAACCCTATCCCAGACTTAATGGCTTCCTGAGTCTCTGGAATTTCCTTCCTACACTGACCACACGGGAAAGGATGTTTAATTCTAGCTTCTTTGAGCTTCTTTACATCCTGCCCCCTACTGAGAGGCTGCCTTCCTGTAACCATCCCAAGAGACCCACCCAAGACAATTAAAAAGATCAAGTTGACAACAAAACCTAACCATCACAATGGCCATTGGTCAAACTAATTTATCATTATGAAGTTGAAACTATCGATTCAGTCCTACATTTTAGGTAAGCGTTTGGGGGATAGCAAATACAGGTGGAACTAGAGAGCATTGACCTTGGGATCCTGATGGGGAGAATCACTTAGCATCATGTACCTCTGGGTTGTCACGCCAGAACCAGGAGGTTGTTCACTCTGTGCAAGCATGAGGAAAGTTAACATGTGGAAGTCAGGATGACTTGGACGTGGTGATGTGGAATGTGTCAGGAAGCAATGGAACCTATTCTATTGTTGCTAAGAAGGGAAACTGATCTGCCCCAGAGGGAGGTGAGAAAGGTGTAAAAGAAAGGCACCAAAATAAAGTCAATATTCAGAATCTTAGATTCCAGAAAATGAGAAATGGAGTTTGTGGAAATGTCCTGTGGGTATAGGGGCATGCATTCTCTCATAGTCTCTCTGCTATTTGGTCGTCCGTAGAGGGGAAACACAATTATTCTTTAGGAAATTTTGGTCGTCTGTAGAGGGGAGAAACAATTATTCTTTAGGAAATTTTCTGGCTTTGTACAAAAATGGAGAACAGAGTTACAAGAAAATACACAAACATGTTCTCTTTCTTATGTTACAAATGATTCCTTCACAAGGGTTTGCATGTCTTTCTATGGAAGGAAGTGCACTGAAGATGGCTTAGATTCACTTGAGGTTGGCTGAAATTTCTCCTTTGCTGTCAAACAGTTTGGACACAGAAGGAGCCCTTTTGGTTTCTCAATTCTTCCTGGGTAATAACCATTTCAACTGGAGGCTTGGTCTTGAAAGCAATGGGAAAATACACTTCTAATTCAATATAACTCTGTGTTGTCTTTGAAATTTAACCTCAAACACAGAATTTGAATTTATATCAAGCTCTCTTGAGGACTTTTTAACAACAGAATGTGGCCCTAATCATGGGAATTTTCCAAAATATTCTGTAATCAGTTCTGTTGGGTGACAACATCTCAACACATGCTCTCTTCTGCTCTGTCCAGAAAGCTCTCAGATATGGGCTTAGGGACATGCTTTACAACCAAAGATGAAGATAAATGTCTCCGGGCATCTAATACCACTGGGCAAACAAAGATGATAGAAGGGTAGAGAATAACCTAAATTGTGTGTGCCAGCAACAGAAAGGAAGAAAGAGAACAAGTTTTTCAATTTCTGTGGTCTATAGCAGGTTTGGAAGCTCCCTTTGAAGAAGGGATGGGTCACACACTTTCAAGGCTGGATGGGTCCCTATAGAGAATAGGAAGAGAGGCAGGGAACAGGGGGAGAGATGCCACCAGCAGAGGCAGCCTGACCACCTGACATTGTTCACTGAAAGCACTCACACCAAGGTGGAGGTAGCAAGATCACTCATGAGAGGCAAAGACAGTCCCTATCACTTACACCTCCACAACACTGCTACGGATACCTGTGTGAAATAATAACTCAAAAAATTAATCAAACAGCAGGAACTGAGACCAAAGGGGGAGATCTGAATGGACTTGGGGAGTCTAGGGAAAAGTTTCCTTGAGAAACCTCTTAGAGTGGTTTACATGGGTGTGACACAGGGGAAGTATCCTCAAAGAATCCCAGACTGTACTGTTAGCTAAAGTCCTGAACCAAAACTTAAAGCAGGCTGGGCCAGGACTTTATCATTTGAATAAACAACTTCTGAATGTTTGCAGTTATAAGCTGAGGATACCAACTTGAAAAGAACATTGACTGGTCCTTTGGGGATCTACTAAGTTCATGCTGGAAAGACATGTGAGCAAAGAAGACAGCAGGACGAATGTGGAAGAAGATGCTGACACCAACATCAATACTGTGATCACTGTACCAAACTCAATGACCTCACCCTTGTCTCAGATAATGATTACTATTCCCAAGCACCCTGTGAAGAAGACACCTTCATGACGGAGATGAAGACATGGAGAATCATTCATTCATGCAAGCTGAAGGTCACTCATCAAGAAGCGCTGGGGCTGGGCTTCAAAGTCCCCTCCGCAGGACTTAGGACCATGTTCTTTAAACCACTGCTCTCTGATGCATGGGATTTTCTATAGGAAAGGTTCCAATATTTGCTGGAAGCCCGACGTTGCTTTACCTCCCCCTCAAATCAACACAGCACCTGTGGGATGGAGGAGGCTATGGAGATCCCTAGTGAACAGGTTCTTCAGTTCTGCTTGCTTAATACTGAAGCTGATGTTCCCTCCAGAAAATCACAGGCAAACAACCAGATGGAATTACTTGCCAGGTCTCCGAAGACATATGAAAAGTGGAGAGAGGTGAGCTGAATCTAAAAGAAAGGATAAAATGTGGCTGGCTGTGAAAAAAAAAGGGAAGGATTTTCTAGGCATCTAAGTAAGTGGAGGAGAGGTGCAGAGGCATCACTGGCATGGGGTGAGATGTGTGGTGTGGCTGATGGGGTGCTGCAGTGCAGGTCATTACGCTTTGATGTCATAGTCTTGGAAAGCTGCAGCACGTGGGAAGGACCATGAGACACTTTCATGCTGAAGAATGTGGGTGTGATGCTCTCAGTTCAGGGGACAGCGGAATGTTTTTGAGATTGGGACTGGCTCAATCTGATTTGCATTTAGACAGAACTCCCTGGAGGTTGTGTGACATATGGATTGGAAGGGTGGCATTAATTGGATTCCTTGAGGTGGCAGAATTGACAGGACCCAGGGAATGAAAGGAGTGTGGGATGAAGCCAAGATGTTTAGCTCGGGAGCCTGCTGGCAGATTACAAAAACTGAAGAGAAAGAGCAGTTTTCTGGGAAGAAATAAGTTCAGCCTTGGCATGTTGAGTTTGCATAGGCTTTGGTACAGAGAGGGAAACTATCCACCAGGCAGCTCACAGCTAATCCTGGAAATTCAGGAAAAATGTGGAGTTAAACTTTTGTCATTTTGCACTTGCTAAAACTTTAAGACATTAAACAAATAAGAGAAAGAAGGCAAATGGTCGCTCTGACCTATTTTGTCTTTGAGAAAGAATGTGTGTGTGTGTGTGTGTGTGTGTGTGTGTGTGTGCTTCCAACCTGTTCTTCCTCCTGTACTTTTGAGACTTGTAGAAAATAAAATTTGGTGTAGGTCCTTAACCAAAGTGATCCTCATCTCTGACCACTCACCACATCCCAGTCACCCAGGCTTTGGAAGGAAGATGAGGCTTGAGTTCATGACTGTGGGGAAAGTCCTGCTCTGGCTCCAGGCACATGAAGTCAAGATCAAAGCTCACTATGCAAACATTGGTCTGAATAAAATCAAACTTTCTGCTTTTGATGTGGACCAACCTCTATTATTGGTAGGAACAACAGAAGAATATAGATAACAGTGGGAATGAGGGAAAACAGACAATGAGAAAGCAGGGAGAGAGAGGAAGAGAAAATAAATCAGAACATGGGTAGACAGAGAGAACAAAAAATGAATAAAATTGCTAAGAAAGAAAGGAGGGAAGCAGGAAGAAGGAAGCTGAAATTAGCCCAAGTTCCAGGCATAATGCATGGGAACACAGAGCAAGGTAGAATCAGGGCCATTCCTTTGCTGAGGTCCCCTGAAATGGAGAAAGACATCAGACGTCCCAGTAGGAAGCCCCCATTCTAGTCCCATTTCATCAACAATTGCTTGTGGGGCTTTAGGATGTCCCCTTATCCTCATACTGACATATAACACTAGAAGTCCCCCGAGAACCCCCGCAGCTATTTGTATATGTTGTGGCTGCTTCTGAGATTTTCTTGTTCTGGCATCCCACCAGAAGGATGCTTCAGTTGAATGTGGTAATGACACACAGAGAAGGTATGAGCCATTTCTAGCAAGTCTCAGAGGTTGGTAAAGGGCCCAGGCCACTTCGGCTGTTGAGACACCCAACATATTTTTAAACCTGAGAGTCAGTGCAAGATTATCCAAATTCTCATAAATCTTTAAATGCTGATATCTTACAAAGTTACTTTGTTTACAAACATCAGGTTTCACTTAGGGATGATGTTAACTGTCTAGGCTAGAGGCTTTGCAGGAGGATAAGGCCTCAGGCTAAACTGTCTGCTTGGTCCCTCATTGTAGTTGGCTGTTTAGGTCCCCGAGGAGTCTAGTCATTGACACATGGAGAAGAGTGAGAAAGTACTTTCTAAATGAATAGATAGACACGGATAGACATCTACACATCCTCAGGCTGTACGTACTTCATTACAAAAATAATCAGGTGGCAATATGTATTCTGAGAAACATGTAGATGACAATCAGATTCACTGGCTGGGCAGATTTCCAGAATCCACCCTTTCCCAGTAGATCTAAGGGGCATGAACAAGACTCTTCACGAGAAGTAAAAAGAACATCCCAGCCAATCATAAGCATCCAATACAAGTCTTCAACTAGGGTTTCCTTCTATCATACAGATGGAGGGTGAAGAAACATAAGGCTTTCCAGAGGCCAGAGCCAGGGTCTTTTGAAAGGGCACTCACCTTCATTTTATCTGCTGTTGTGTGTTGGCTAAATATCTTGAAGGGATTAGAAAGAAATACTTGGTTAAGTAAATCCATTTTACTGCATGGAGAACAAGAAATCTTAAATGACTGATAGGCATGAACTGTGGAAAAATGCCAAGAGGATAGATCTTGGCACTGATGGTACAGTTTCCATGCCCTACTCAATGGAAGAGTCATCATTACCCTCAAGGTTATATTTTTGGCCAGTGTGTCCTGACAGGTTCAACCAATGAATTCCCAATGGCAGATGTAGAAAGATGCTTCTTGGAGTTAAGGAAAAAGAAAATAAAGAGAAGGAAAAAGTATAAACTGCTAAATATTTCAGATGACTCAGGATGGTAGGATCCCTTCTCTGGATCTGTCATAGATGGGTCCCAAATAGCCTGTGTAAATCTATGCTTCCAATTGCCAGCCTATGGAGAGCGGGAAAAACCCACAACTGGTATCTACCTTCCTCACGGGGTCCTGAAGAGGATTAATGAGTTAATAAGCAGGAAGTACTTTGCAAGCCGCAGGTGACTGGCAGACATTATTAGGACCACATTTTTCCTCCCAAAGTGCTTCAAGCATTGAACACAAGGTTAAATCCTAGGAGAACTGCCTGCTTCTAACATGGGAATCTCACTGCCTATTCTCAGGTAAGAAGATCCCTGTTAGAATGTCCTATGTTGTCTAGTCCCTGCTGGCAGGGGCAGGTTTAGACATCACAAGGGCAAGAGTAACCTCCAAGGCACCGTTGAAAGTAACTGAAGTAATTAACAGTGACATTTGCGGGAGCAGCAGCAATGGTTTGGGTAGACTGATGTTTCTCTGAATGGACTCTCTCTAAAGTCCAAAACTTATTTAGCTCTTTTGCAAAGTACAGTTCTGTGATTGTCCTGTTATTTTATTTGGCCACATCTAGACTTCATGTGCACATGAACATGACCGAGGAAAATTGAAATAATCACGCTCATTCGATACAACCCAGGTAGATTCCAAGACTGCCATTAGCAAGGAAAATGCAGAGTCATTAAATTACCTTAAGGTGTAGACACAGCTCTTTCCCGCTCCTAGAAGCATTTCTTTTTGACTGTACTATTTACTTCCAAAGTAAATGTAAATGCAAAACTGTTAGGAAGCTAAAATTTTGGTAAATGAGAGGGAGAGAGAGAGAGAGAGAGAGAGAGAGAGAGAGAGAGAGAGAGCGCGCTCTTACCCACAAAATAGTATTCTATCTTACAACCTAAGATGCCTGATCAGTCACCAAAAAAAATGGGGACACTTCACATTTTATAGTAATAATAATTATTATTATTCAAGCAGAGTATCTCTAGGTGGCCCAGGCTGGCCTTGAACATGTGAGCTACCTGACACAGCCTACAGAATGTTGGGATTACAAATATACACAAACACACTTGGCCACTTCTATATTTTTTCACATCTATATTTTTTTAAGTATGTGTGTATGCATGCCAGTGTGTGTGTGTGTGTGTGTGTGTGTGTGTGTGTGTGTGTGTGTGTGTGTGTGTATGTAGAGGCCAGAAGACAACCTCAGGTGTGATCCACAGGAACACCTTCTACCTTTTTCAAGACAGGGTTTCTCACTGGTCTGGAGCTCACTGATGAGGTTACCCTGGCTGGTGATCCCCAGGGATTTTCCTGCCTCCAACTCCTCAGAGCTGGGATTATAGGCACGCACCCCCATGACTGGCATTTTTACATCAGTTCTGAGGAGCAAACTCAGGTCGGCATGCTTGCAAGCACTTTACTGACTGAGCTATCTTCCTAGCCCTTGGCTACATCTTAACGACAATGATCTTTAAATGAGGATGCCTGACCTCTGATTTTATCTAGTGTTTCTCCAAACCTTTAATTTTCAAGAAGATTCATGGAACAGGGCTGCGTGAGCAGGTTTCTGTGAGGGAGGAAGGATGGTGGAGGGGAAGCACGTGTAGGAGCAGCCGTGGTGGGTACTGAACCATGGATTGATTTTGTAGGTGTGTCAGGCTTTGGCAGGTCCCTGTCTCTGAGAACCAGCACCATATAAATAACCACAATGTGTATTAACAGCTACAACTGCAGGGTGAATAAAACCTCCAGAATCACAAATTGAGAAAAAATTGATTTAGACTGAGCTAGTCATGAAGACCTTAACAAAAATGACATCTTGAATAGGATTTTATTCATTTAGGAAGGAGGAAAATAGCTTTCCAGGCAGCGTGAAAGGTGTATATCTGGCAGGCTCAATACCTATTCAGATATTGGTTTATTGGTCCATTCAGTCATTCAGTTATCTGTGGTTCATTTATTCATCAAGCCTTTGTGTGTGTACCCCAGGCTCCATGTGGAGCCTTGGATAGATTAGAGCGAGGAGAGCCCACTGGGGCCATTTGAAAATGTGATGGGTGTTGGGACAGAAAGTTTGGGTTGCATATTGAGAGTCTCGGATTTTTAAGGGGGCAAATGATATGAGAATGAGCCCTATTAAGTAAAATGGTTTTAGCTGAAACGCCAGTTTTTAATGCAGGATTTAATAAACTGATGACCATGGCTTTAGTGTCCAGGCAGACAGAAGAAAGCTGACAGGACATGGGAAAGGCCATGGAAAGAAGCCTAATGATAGGGAAGCCTGGAAGCCGCAATATGGTAAAGAGAAAGAAAGACTCTCTGCGAGGTGGCCAGGAAGAGACCCAGAGTACAGGTTGACACTCTAGGAGATGGAGAGATTGTGAGGCAGTAGGAGAAGGAAAGATCGTCAGGAAAGTGAAATGATGATTTTGGTCTGGGGAATGTCAAGTTTGGGAAGTGTTGGGATCATCCATGTGGGAATATCCAGTAGCATGCCTGGAGTTCAGGACAGAACCAGGACCATTGAAAGCTTCAACCTGCACAAGACTCACACAAATCAGGCTTATCCACAGTCAGTCATTGATAGAGGAGGGGCTTCTCAGGCCCCAACCTACCCTAAGGATACTAGGGGACGGGGAGAGATTTTCTTCAGTGGTGTAGCTCTGGTAAATAACTCCCTACCCATGCTAATGCAGGCAAACTTAATTCAGTTCGTTGGGTCAAAAAACCAAGACTTTCTGCCCCCTCTTCTGCTCAGTTCCCTGAGTCGTGGTGGGTGAGTATTAAGGCTGTTTTAATGTTGTGAGCTTAGGGGTTTTTGTGTCAAAAACTGTTGGTTTCTGTCACCCTGGCTTATCCTGTGTTGATTGAAAGGAAAGATTGTGACAGCCGTGGTGGGCGAGACTATCCAGAGGCATGGCACCCCTCAGTAACAACACACTTTGGCCAGAAGAACCAGGCTGAGTACTAGGCTATCCATAGTCCCCTGCTACAAGGACTGATCCAGACGACCCACGGAGGAGGATATCCAGCTGATTGGGGATGGCAAGGGAGGGCATTGGGGAACTGGGGATAACTACTCATTGTTTGCCCACTAAATAATGTAACTCATTATGGACAATAAATATATATTTTTAAAAAACCAAGACTTGAAAGTAGGGAAGGAACTAGTTCGAAAAGGATTATGTGAGAACAGTAGAGGGCAAGAAAGGGAGATGAAGGATGAGCATGATCAAAATACATTAAAAAAATGCATGAAATTGACAAGTAAATAAAAAAGAAAGGAAGAGAAAGGCAGAGAGATAAGGAAGAGATAGATGATAGATAGATAAATAGATAGATGATAGATAGATAGATAGAAAGATAGATAGATGACAGACAGACAGATAGAGAAGCTTGGTTTAGTGTTTTCTCCCAACAAGCAGAAGTGAAGCTGTGGAAGTAGAAAAGTAGATTTCAGATTTCTCACTAAACACCTGCTGGAGACATATGGCGGATGCTGACTAGAGAAACAAGCTGTGTCCCAGAGCAAGAGAAGCAGGAAACAGTCATCACAAACCCAACAAAGCTAGGGAGATCTTTCAGAAAGAGGACTGGGGAGCAGTGAACACGCTGACCACAGAACCCCTGTACATGTTTTCACCCCGTAACCAAATTTTCTTGTTTTACACGCAGACTCATCTTTTAACATGTCCTCTTGAGACCTTTTTTATTTATGTGTGCCATCACATAGAAAATAGGTACATGTGAAACTCAGCCAACAATCAGGGTTTTTGGTTCAAAATTGTTGAGACTTCTTCCATCATGAATGAAAGTCAGAAATGAGCAGCTAACACGTGCTTCGGGTAAGAGAAACTCAATGGAACCTGAAGTAGTCGACATCTAAACTCACTTAAAATGAGGCCTATCACCATCATGTAAGACGAGAAACTTTTCTGAGGGAAAAGTCAGTTACTTGTGTAATTACATTTCCAGAAAAATTCAAATCGCAGTCATGTTTCTAAGAAACAGAAATGATGACTTCTTCTTCTTCTTCCTCCTCCTCTTCTTCTTCTTCTTCTTCTTCTTCTTCTTCTTCTTCTTCTTCTTCTTCTTCTTCTTCTTCTTCTTCTGTTTTCTCTTGTATATGTTTGCATAATAGGAGATTTTTTGGAAAGAGAGAGTGGCAGGGCCAAATAACACTGGTATATCAAATTGATATCCCTTGGCCTTTCTGTAACAGTTTGGTTAATAGCTAAGATTAATGAATAAAGCACCTTCCCTATTAAGCAACATGAGATTTTTTTTCAATGATAAACTATTCAATAGACACTTCCTTTTCAAAAAAGTAACATACCATGTTTTCAGTTAAGCTTTTGTTTTTACTTTCATTAAAATAAACACAATCAAACCAAAATTATAGAAGAGTAAAGACATAAAAACCGAGGCCCAG
This sequence comes from Zapus hudsonius, assembly GCA_004024765.1. Classification (NCBI taxonomy): domain Eukaryota; kingdom Metazoa; phylum Chordata; class Mammalia; order Rodentia; family Dipodidae; genus Zapus; species Zapus hudsonius. The sequence continues at coordinate 49,169 of PVHP010006720.1, forward strand.
TAATTAAAGCAAACGCCTTCCTGTCCTGTGTCATGCCCCATGGAAATATCTAATCCTGGCTTTCCCTTTGAAGCCAAAGCTTTCTGCACAAATTAGATCCACAGTGAGTGAGTCTGTGAATGAGGCCTGCTGACCCGTGGGCTATCAGCAGTGTCTGCTGAATCAGAGATTCTTCCCTTTCAGAGTGGTAAGTGGTAGAGAGTGAAGAGATAATGTCTGGGGTTGATTGTCAAGGAAGTGTAGCATAAGCACATTATAAAAGTCAGGGTGGTAGCCACTGAAAGAGCTAAATATGGAAACTTCTAAAGGTGGTTTCCTCTGGGAAGTGAACTGAAGAGGGAGGGCAGCCACGGCTAAAGCTCGAGGCTGATCTTTGCAACTTCATGTGTGTGTGTATATGTATGGGCATACACGTGCATGGCACAGGTGTTGGGAGGTCTGAGCACCACCTTTGGGTGTTTCTTATTTTTCTACCTTGCTTGAGGCTTTTACCACCGTCTGTGCTCCAATCTAGCTGGCCTGTGAGCGTTCAGACAGGTGGGTGGTGATTAAACATGCATGCTCCACTTTGCATTGTCTTTACAGAGATGCTGGGGAATTGAACTCAGCCATGCAGGGTTGTAAGCAAGCACCTTTAACTGCTGAGCCATCTTCACACAACTTTAATTAATCTATCTATCTATCTATCATCTATTTACTTATTTTTGAGGTTCAGTCTCACTCTAGCCCAGGTTGACCTGGAATTTACTATGTAGTCTCAGTGCGGCCTCAAATTCATGGTGATCCTCTTACTACTGTCTCCCAAGTGCTGGGATTCAAGGCATGTACCACCACGCCTGGCTCAACTTTCTTTTTTAAAGCAAGTGCAATTTTACTTGGAAAACATGAAAGTAGAAAGGAAAACAGGTATTTCATGTTACTACTAACTTGTATACTTTGTCTTATATAATATGGTTTTCAATTTAGACTCACAGAATCATAAAAAGATATACTATATCCTATTTTCCAAATAAACAGACTAAGAGATAAGGCCATGAAACAGAGCCAAAGCAAGAATTCACTTTCCCTTCCCTGCCTGATCTGTGTTTTATGCATATACCCCACCTGTCTGTCTGAATTTCTTAAACCAGAATAGGTATATTCTTATTCACCAATTCTCAGTTGATTCTATAAGCGCTCCTGGAAAATCATTTGATCAGAGCTCAACCTTTCTAGAATGTCTAATGTGAAGGAAGAACAAGGGAGATTTCAGGAGTTTCCAAAATGAAAGTGTGCTTCAGGGTGCTGGAGATTCTTAGCATCTTCATGGTCCTACCACTGATGCAACTATGTGGCCAGGGAGAGCTGTTTGCTAGGACTGATGTATCGCAGTGTCTCATATTGGGTGGCTCAGTCAACAGAAATGTCTTGTCTCATAGTTCTGGACACCAGAAGTACAAATGCAAGGTGTCTGCAGGTTAGTTTCCCTTGTGAAGGCTGTAAGCGCAGGACCCAATCCTGACTTCTGCCATGGCTTCTCTCTGTCTCTTCACATAGTCTTCCTTCCATTCATGTCTATTTATCCATCCTTTTTTTCTTTTAATAAGATCACAAGTAATACTCTATGAGGGTTGACGTTGCTCCAAAATGATGTTAACTAAAGACATATGTAACAACCCTACTTTCACGGAAGTTCAACTTTGAAGATCAAAGTAACAACATACTGACTTGAATGCTATAGCAGTTATGTTCTCATTGCTTGGACAAAACACTTGACCAGAAGCAGTGTATGGAGGACAAGGGTTTATTTCTGGCTTACAGTTTTGAGAGGAAGTTTCAGCATGGTGGTAAAAGCCTGCTCATCGCAGACACTGGGTGCCACATCTCCACATATCAACAAGGGAGAAGCAGAGAGAGTAAGCTAGCTGTGAACACCCCGTGGGGCTGGGTGAATAACCTCAAAGCCTGCCCCCAGTGACACACCTGCTCCAGCAAGGCTCCAGCAGCTGGTGACTAAGTATGAGGCTTAAGGACAAACACATGATGCTATGGGGGACAATTTACACCCAAACCATCACAAAACCTCTCTCCAAACATTTCAAGTGTTTACTGTAATTGTTCTGAGAATATATCCCACTGAAATTTAAAATCAGTGGGAAAATAAGGTGTAGTTGTTAGAAAATCATTTGCTATTTTAAAATTCTTTATTAAATAGATAATGCTAATCGCAGTATTACCTTCTCTAAATAAATATTTTCTAGGATGCTTTAGAATTATGAGAAGTACTAATAATTGAAAATATAAATATTTGTGCCCTTACATCTACATATCTATAATGCTGTGATACATATGCATATTAAATATGTTAGAAATGACAGGCTTTACATAGTAGAGTCCCAATTCAATAATGTTAAAACATTCAGATATTACACAGACACATTTAAACGTTCAACTCTCCTGTGGACATGTCACATTCTAAGGGGTCTCATCAACTATAACTGTACAGCTGAGTAAGTCTGAGCACCCCCAAGTTGGAAAACACACATAAAAATTTAAAATCCAATTTACTTTTTCATTCAACTATGATATTTACTCTTGCCTTTCACTCAGAAAGAAAAATAAGAAGAGAGGCTCCTTTAGATTTCTAGTCAACCAGCCAGGTACAGGTCTTTTCCTACAAGGACACTTCTCTTCATAGGAAGGTTAAAATGTGGGGAGCTGGCGAGATGGCTCAGTGGTTAAGGCAATTGCCTGCAAAGCCTTTGTCCCAGCTTCATTTCCCCAGAACCAATGTAAAGCCAGATGGCACATGCATCTGGAATTTATTGGAGACCCCCCCATTCTCTCTCTCCTTGTCTGTCTCTCTCTGCTTGTAAATAAATAAATTAATAAATTATTTTTTTAAAATAGGAAGAATTTCCTCTTATCAGGTCTTTCTAATGGTTCTATAACAGGCAATTGTGTACTAACCTGAAAAGCTTTTACAAATGTGCTTATCCAATTTAGCATCACTTTTTGGGTTAATTTTGAATACAAGCTCTTCCAGCAAATTATATTAATAGATAAGAACAAATATTTCTCATGGAGTATTTATATAAGTTATACAAAACTAATAGCTTTCCAGGTACATCTTCTTGCTCATTTATTTGTTTGCAATGGCTTGCTTTGCACACTCACTTTTTATAGAGACAACACTCACTGGTAGATCCCAACCTAAAAATGTGTTACTTTCCCATGATTAGCGGGATATGCTGTTTAAAAAACAAAACAATGTTCATGGGCTGGAGAGGTGGCTCAGTAGTTAAGTTGCTTGTCTGCAAAGCCTAATGACCTGGGTTCGATTCCACAGTAACCACGTAAAGCCAAATACACAAAGTGGTGCATGCATCTGGAGTTTGCTTGCAGTAACTAGAAGCCCTAGTGTGCCCATTCTCTCTCTCTCTCTCTCTCTCTCTCTCTCTCTCTCTCTCTCTCTCTCTCTCTCTCTCTTACTGCTTGCAAATAAATAAGTATTTTTAAAAACAATGTTCAGGTGTAGGCTCATTAAGCACACATTGGATTGTAATGAAATAACGGGAGAAATGCCAACACTCTGAACCAAAACATATAATGAAGCAATCATGTTTTCTTATGAAAAAATTCTTTCTTCTTATCATCAATCATTCTTTCAAATATTTCTCCCCCCCCTTCCTTCTGCTTGCCCTAACAGAGGCCTGGATTTCTCCTGAAAATACCGTTTCCTAATCCTTTGAACTTGGTTCAATTCTGCTTCTTAAATCTCTTTCCAACTATAAAAACACTCAGCAAACCCTGTCGAAGTCTCCTTCCAGATACCGAGTTCCTGCAATCTCTCCATGAACTTTGCTTCCCAAGCTTCTCTGAGGAGGGCAGGTCATAGCCATGAGCAGCTTTTCAGAGAGATTGCTGACAATGCTGGCTGAGTGGGCCTTTGACCTGATTTCTTGACTATAGCTATCTGGACAAAAGAATGGTCCTGACCCTAGCCAAACCAATCAGATTTTCCTCTCTACAGAATCTGGGATCCAAGCATTCAGAACACATGAGTTTATGAAGGACACCTGATTCAAACCGCCACACTAGCAGTAAAAGATACACGTATATTGGTGTTCTTTATCTTTCTCCAAATATAAATGACTCCTTGGTGCTGGGTAAGTACTGTGGCAAGTCTTAGAATTGTGGAAGGTCATCAACTGTGTCCACATGGGAAGAGGGAAAAGCAGATGAATGATAAAACTCTGGCAGCTTCTGAAGGCAGACCGAAAGCTTTGGTTTTTATCTTGCAGTGCAAATGAAAAGATAGTTGACTTCCCAGAACATTTCTTAACTAATTTCCATGAGGGATACCACTGCTTCTCCCATCTCTAGCCTTTCAAGGTACATACATTGTAACCAGCATATGCTATAATACAATTCCAGTCTGCTCTTTTTGTTACTGAAGCTGAACTGTCCTTTATACTACCCTTCCTCTGGACTCTAACAGGAGAAACATCGTAAGGGAAATAAAAAGAATCTTGACCTCTCTGCAGTTCTGTTTCTTCTAGATCTGTAAGTGCCCTGAGTACTGGTGCTTGGCTAATATGTTTCTATTTCTGCAATCAACTCTGTGTCTCTGTACATAGAGATACAGTGTACGCAGACCAAAACACATCCAGAAAAAATGCAAGCATCATCAGTTTAGACATGAAACAAGGGTGAAATGTGTTAAAAAAGGAAAATAAAAACTGCAATTCAGGATGAGAGAAAGACTAGCCTGCTGGGTATAAAGTGGAAGCCTAAGAAATGTGCTTTTTTTTGGCACAAGGGGAAGGTATAAGGAAAGAGAGAGAGAGAGAGCCAAATCTTTTCAAAGAAAAACACTATGTCCTAAGGAAAGAGTGATTTAATGATACAAAGCACACCTGTGCTTACCCCATGGCACAGTGATTAAGAAATACTGTTATCACCTGCAAATGCAAGTTTTCTGAAGCATTAAATACTATGACCTCCTGATGGATTTTTCTACAGCAACTGTGGGAATCACTTCTAATCATGCTGTTCAAAAGATAAGGCAAGTGGAGTTCTAACACACAGGACACTGGCTACCCATGAAGAAATTCTGTTCTCAAATGTAATCTGTCAGGATGCAGTCTATGAAGTGTTCTACTCAGGACCAACTCCAGTTCATAAACTTTCTCTTGCAGTGTCCTGGCCTTCTTGGAATTGAAATTATAAACATCTGATTAGTATGAGTCCAAGGAGTTGTGCAATTACAAATCAACCCATTTAACTTCAAACTCTACATTGTTTTAACGAGCACTAAATACAGGTTTCTCTAAGATAATTTAAAAATATTTCTGCATACAGAATTCTAGAACACATTAACAACCAAAGAATCTGAATTTTAATGCTGATAAAAAGTATGTATTTTTTAAACCTTCATATCTTTTTTGAGCAACATGAAAGAGGCTTTTTAAAAACAAGTATTACTAGCTTATGATGTCTTTCTTTTTATGTGCCTCAAGTTATTTTTAATATAGGTCAAAAGTGATCTTTTTTTTCTGCTGTGAGAGAGAAAAATCTTGCTATTTCTTCAGTTATAGCGATAATAGGGCGAGGTCCAGGAAATGGGACTTTCTTTTCACAGGGCTCCCTTCCCCTTCATGAATCAAGCTGGGGGAATGAGTGACAGGCTGGTCAATTCAGTATTAAGAAGGTGAACTTTATGACCAGTCAGCAGAAAACCAAGCAGACATGAAGAAGCCCTTTAGACCACATAATGCATTATGTTCTGAAGCATGACGCAAGTCAGTAACTTAAGATGGGATGCTAAAATGTTTTGAAAAAAATTTTGCTTTTCTCCTTAAGCCTCCACCACCACTATTCCCAGGCCCCATCAGCCCAAGCAGACTGTTCTTAAATCTTCACATAGAAAATTTTGAGGACAGAAAATTTACAGAGTAAAATGCTTCTTTCATATTCATTGAGTGTATAGTAAGTTCCAAGTGTTAGGTACTGGGAATATAGCCAAAGGTGACAGAACAGAACTAACAAAAAATGAACAATGTATATGTAATATACATGCATAATACATATCTGTACTATGATAAGCAAGAAAAAAACAGAGTAAAGATATGAATAGGAGCTATTATTGACAACTGTATTGTCAATGACAGTTCTACAACTACCACATGAATATGCCAATTCATGAATTTTCAGTTGGTAACTAGTCTAGGCTATATGGGTAATTTTAGTTTGTATTAGTAACTTGGTTAGGGCTTATTCTAGTTACTGTCACCTTACTTCCTAGTGCCTACCCCTATTTCTGCATTGCTCCTCAGAGCTCTGTAGCTCTAAGACGATCAAGAGGAAGCAATTCTTAGGACTAAGAACCACAGCCTCACCTTCCATTTTTCAGTTCTCCTTGGAGGACCAAACCCATGGCTTCTGAGAAGCTTCTTAGCTAATCTTTACAAAACCATTCACTTTCTCTAGTGACTGGTCACTTGCTTCATTGATTCTGAGGCTATCATTTTGAAAGTAATAGACATAAGGTGCCACGCAGTAAATGAAATTCATTTGCATTTCTTTAGATGAATGACAAATATTTTCTGCATAAGTATATCCCATGGAATATTTAAGGCATACCTAAGTTTTTTTTTGTTGTTATTACATAGCAAATATTTTATCCAGTAATCTAACACTGTGAAGACTTGGGGAAATCTATTCACGAGGTCAACTGAATGGATTTGTCTAGAAAGCAGGCAATTGATCCTGGTAGGAACACATAGCAAAAGGACATATACATGTACCCATGTTATCAGATCACCAACAGAAGCTGGTACCCATCTGCTTCTGGAAAACAAATCAACAGGAGTGAGCTTTGCATTGCCCAACTCTGTGCCTAACACACAATCAGAGGTGATGAACTTATTTGCTGACTTAATAAAGAGAAGTGGTGTTGTTGTAGTTACCTGTTTGTAGCGGGCACAAAGCACCCAGTCAAAAGAAGCTTGTGGGAGGAAACGGTTTATTTTGGCTTACAGACTTAAGGGGAAGGAAGCTCCAATTCCCAAACTGCCATCAGCTGGCATTGAGAACACATGAGTTTATGAGAGACACTTAATTCAAACCACCGCAGGTTCTATTACACATTGGACAAAACGAAACACTGTGCTAAACCTCAATTACTATCCACTCCATTTGCTTCACATACAATTCTGATGAAAGTAACTCCATCATTTCCCAGCATAGATATTAATGTTGGGGGGCTGCTATAACAAAGTACTACAAACTGCAAGGCTTATACAATAGGACTCTGTTGCCTTACAGTTCTGGAGGTAGATGTTCAAGGTGTCCTCAAGGCTGGTTCCTTCTCAGAGCTGTAATGGAGATGTTCTGGTGTTTGTGGTGATTTGTGGCATTCCTTAGCTTGTACACATCTCACCCTGATTCTGCCTTGAAGTTCATGGCTACCTTCTTGTGTGTATCTTTGTCCAAATTTCCCTTTTTCAAGCACAACAGTCAGATAGAATTTTGAACCCACCTCCATCAGCATAATCCTGGCTTGACAAATTATTTCCTCAATGGTCATCTTTTCAAATAAGATCATATTTTCTGTAAGGCTCTGGAGGATAGGACTTCACTATGTGAATAGTGAGGGGCACATTTAACATGGAACAACAGTGACATGTGTACAAAACTGGAGAGGAGAGCCAGTGATTTACAGAACAGGACTGGATAAAGATTGAGAAAAGTACACAAGATGCCAGAGGCCCTTAGCACCCTTGCGCTCCATTTCATCCAGCCCTATGCCAGAGGGTTCAAGAAAGGAACTACGTTAGGTAGGAAGCATGCTGTGGAATTGGGCAGGACAGACAAGAATGAACTGTTCTGGGTGCTGAAGAGAAGGCTGGGGGTTAAAGATATTTTCTTGCACAGTCTTCCCACCCTGGTTTAAAGCCAACCCAGGTTTAATTCCCCAGCCACCATGTAAGCAAAGTGAGCATTTGTTTACAGTGACACGAGACCTTGGTGTGCCCATACATGCACACATCCACACACACACTCATGTAAATAAATGAATAAAATTTGAAAAAGTGAATGGACTGTTATGCATACAATAAGGGCCTTAGCTCTCTTGAATTGTCCTGCCTCTCAGGGTGACTCCCAGTGTGCAACTGTAGCAGTTACTATTTATAATATCCATTAAGCAAAGCTGTGATGTGCTGTTTTATACATTTCATATATGTGCTGATTCTATAACTGTAGCAAAAAGCCTTTAAGTTTCAAAGTATATTTTGTATATATACATTAAACAGGAGGCACACAAATTATATATATATATATATATATATATATATATATGATGTGAAAGTAACTTAGAAAGGAACTTGACACATTTCCTTCTTTGAAAAGCTTTTTTTTTTTTTGCTTTCTCATAATTCTTTTAGGATTTATGGACATGTTCAAAGAATATACAATTTAATTCTGTTTTTGGAACAGCTGTATAAAGTCATATTGTTTTTTCTCCTGAGAAGTATTAATTGATAAGCATACCATATAAGGAACATGGTCTCCTATCATTTTACATTTGAGGCAAACATAAACATTGTGGAAAATGAGAAAGCATAGATCCTATGGCAGAGTTCTAACTTAAAATTAACTGTGTCCATATAATATTTAAAGAGGTTAACCTATTTGAAAACCAGAAGATCCCTGTTAGCATTCTGGTTTTCTAGTGTAGAAGTAAGAATTTTGACAGTTCACTCGACTTTGCCAGTCCAGGTCCTCTTTCGATGAGGGGGTGTTACAACAAAAGCAAATGGTCTCTTCACATCCTTATATAACTGCTGACCTGGATCCACATATATTATTTTATCATCAGTAAATTTCACCAACCAAATCTACCTGTTTCTTATATTTGCCTAAATCCCACTGTGTTGAGGCCATTGCTAATGACCAACAGACAATAACCACAGAGTCAATTCTGTTGAGTTCATTTAAGTGTTGTGATGCATAAAACCTAGCCATTCTTCAAAAAAAATACACATTCAAATTAGTGACTAGCACATCATAGTGACTGTCAACATACTTGAAAATCAACATGTCAGACACTATACTAAGTTCTGTGTATTCCATTCTCATATACAGACAGAAGTATTTCTGGTCTCTTGCTGTCAATGAGAAAATCAAGCCCTGGGCAAGTGAGTCAAATACACAAGGTTACAAGGCTTGTTTGTCCACTTCTGTTCCATGCTTTAACTTTTGTCTGCCATTCTGTGACTTTATAGCTTCCATGCAGTCGAACTCTAGTACTAGCAGAAGAGAGCTATGCCGTTAAGATCATATGTGTATTACAAAACACAAAGAAAGCTAAATCAATTCACAGGAGCCAGAGACTGTAGGCAAAAGAAAAAGGCAAACCCATCATATGGCAATAAGCAGCTTATGTTCCCTGCCTTGGATCAGCCCTTGTTACTCCCATTCACTACCACCCCAGCATTTCTGACTGTCTTATACACTATGCTTCATCATTCTGTAGCCAGAGAGTTTTGCCCACGGTCCCCTTCCTGAAAACACACACACACACACACACACACACACACACACACACACACACACACACACACTGGAATCACCTGGGGAGTTTTAAAACCCTTAATACTTGGAATGAACCCCAGACTCATCTCAGTCAGGATCTCTTTGGGAAAGTTTCAGTCATGAGGATTTTTAAAGCTTTTCAGGCATCCTCAAGGTGTGCCAGTGCTGGAAGACGTACCTGAGTGCCACTCAAGGGGAGCTCTCTGACCTCTAGGCAACACTGGCAAATCCTGGCAAAATTCTGGTTCCTTCCAACTGGCAGAAGAGGATGCTACTTGCTGCTAAATATCTTATAGGACAAAGAAGACTCCCCAGGGAAAAAGAAATTAAAAAGCTGGTATAGGTTTACAGATCACCCAAAATATTTGCTAGCTAGGCTTCCTAGTGATAATGTAATCAGTCTTGGTGGGTTTAAAAAGATTTCAGATAAGAAGGTTCTTAGGACTGCACACAATCCTCCTTTCATGATGATCTCTGAACACTTAGATTAGGAAATGAGTACACTGAAGCCCAGGGTTCCTGTGTCACCTTCCCTTCGTCTTACAGAAGGCTGCTGGATGGGAATACCCGCAGTGTTATGCCTTGGAGGATATTTTTGTTGGGAGTACACAGGAGCCACAAGGAGATGCTAGCTAGAGGTACTGGAGA
>PVHP010006721.1:0-59517 GCA_004024765.1 Zapus hudsonius
CTGTGATACAAATAATGTCTTCAATGCATCAGCCATGTAATTATAAGCTGGGAGAATGTGGATGCTGGGGATTCAAAGACAGGCAGCCAGGCTTTGCAAGCAAGGGCCTGTAACCACTTAGCCATCTCCTCAGCACCCCACATTCAGTTCTTTAAGGCAGAAACCTGGGGATTTTGTATTTTACACTTACTCGCTAATTAAGCTTTTTTCAGTATATACAGGTTTGTTTTAGAAACTTAATGATCCTTCACCCTTCTTTCCTTAGATATCCCAGAAAAAAACCGAAGAAACAAAAACTTGTGGCACGGGAATAAATTCAGAATAAAAATAAATGCAAATAAAAGAAAAAAAAGAGTAGACACCATTCAGGAGCTCCATATCAAGTTCATACAGCCAAAGCCCAATCGCAAACTCTTTTTATCCGAATTGTAAGGTCACCCATTAAAAGGACAGTAAAAATAACAGCAAGAACAATTAAATATGTTAGAGGGTAGGCCTGCCTTCAGGGGGAAGTTTGTAACATATCAGTGTACATCTTTATATTCGCCAAGAAGACCATTATTTTTAGCTTTCTCTGGATCTATTCACCTCCTCGGATACATTAAAGATTCCAGAAGTGCATGTAACTTGGTGGGAACCAAATAAATGTTTGCTGAGTAGCTGGGAGAACAAACAAACATTTCCACCAGCAGTGTCTAAGAGCTCCTGCCTCTCCATAGGCTCATGGTATTTGTTACTTTTGTTTGTTTGAACATAGGTACCCTAACTGGTAGGAGGTGATACCTCCCTGCAGCTCTGATTGGCATTTCCTCAATAGCTAATGATATTGAGCATTTTTTTCCCCACACACCCTGGCTATTTGTATTTCTTTTATTTTTATTTTTTTGGAGGAGTGACGATTCAGATCATTTGTACAGTTTAAAATTGGATTGCTTGTTTTTCTGTAAATATTTTGAGTACCTTATATATTAGTATAAACATGAGGCCATATGGTGTCACCTTGGGTCAGACTTCTCACAGGGGACTCTGATCTATAGCAGGGGCCACATACGCACTGCAGCCAAGTTTGTTTGGTCCAGTGGGTGTTTTTTCCTCACTTCCACTCCTGCAGGCAGACTCCATCCTTCCTTCTTTCTCTGACACTGTGAGCTACATACAGCCCTCAAATGCATGATGGTGTCTCCCTGCTAGAAACATCTGTCTTCCCTTCCCCTTGGACTTGTTAATCCCTACAAATATTCCAACCTCAGATCCAGTGCCCTTCCTGATGGAAGCCCTCCTTCCTTGATTCCACCCAAAGGTAAGGGCAAATCTCCTCCCCGCCCCATGGCTCCTTGTGATGAGACATCAGAGCCTCTGTCCTTGCTGTTGGGTACCACTGTGCTTTACATTGCTAGGACTCCCCAGGTCTACCATTACTGTCAAACCCCACAGGCAGAGACCTTTGCTGTTTTAGCATGGTGGCTGACCCTAAGTAAGCAGCAGGTGAATGAGCTGTCTGCAATCATTCATGTATTATGTTCATTCTCACTTGCACTGGATACAAGGTTCAGAAGGGGGACTGCATCAGACATCCATGGGCTAGGGATAGTGCAGTAGGTCCTTGTCACCTAGGAGCACTTGGCCTAGGAGGGATCCAGGAGGAAATATGGAATTTCAGTATGGGGTGATTAGCATGGTGAGGATACTAAGGGCACAGATGATGGCCACCTCCATTGCTACTGAGATTACTGGTGAGGACTTGGCAGGACCAAACTGGGCATAGGCAATTCACCAAGATGATCGCAGGGGGCTCCTCACAATACCCCTAAAGTGATCCCAAAGGTGGGGTTCATTGCGGCAAGGCTGTAAATCCCCCACAAGCAGCTGTTGGTGGAGAGGACCCACTGCGCTGGTGTAGCTGGTCTCTGCACGAGACACCATATTGAGAATGAACTGGCCCACCCCAAGATCCCAGTTTCTCTCTCAGGGAAAGGCTGCTTCCAGGTCTGGGAGCTGGAGCACTGAAATAAATCTACAGGTGCACATTTCCAGGAACCTGTCTCACCTTTCCATGGGTTATAATCCTGCTATGAGCAAGTCAGATGCAGACTGAGAATTCCCATCCTCCTGGTTTCGGCCAAAACTAGAAATAGATTCATATACATTTATACGTGTCTGTTAATTTTCCATTTGTAAATATTCATACATGTTCCTATTTTTATATATTCTTTTTCTCATAAATGTAGGCAGGCATTCAGCCAGGAAGATTGGTAACAGCAACAACGGCACGATGACCCCCTACAGCAGTTACTTCCTTGTTGCTGGCACACAACACCCAAGCAGAAGCAGCTGATGGAAGGAACGGGTTTATTCAGCTTTTAGTTTCGAGGGCAGGTTTCATCCTGGCAGGGGAAGCAGGACATGCCTGAGTAGGAAGCCCGGATGCAGAACAATGGGGAGGAAGCAGTCTGAACAAGCTAGCTAGTGAACACCCAGCATGGCTGCACTATAAACCCCAAGGCCCACCCCCAGCAACACACTTCCTTCAGCAAGGCTCCAGCCCCCAAGGCCCAACAACCTTCCCAAATTGCCATCATGTGGGTACCAAGTATTAAGGATATATGAGCTATAAGGGATATTTTCACTCAAAACCACTTATACTTCTCTAAGTCCTCAATGACATAATTTCCAGGCATCCTCCACCCTGAGGCTTTGTCACGCTCCTAGAAGCCAAGCATTGTCAATATGTCCACTGAGAGAATGGAAGTTGGCCCAGAGATATTCAATGATCCGTCTGGTCACCAAGCTAGGTGGGAACAGAGCTAGAAATGAAAGCTAGGTTTGTGGAACTCCAGAGCGATATTAGGCTACCATGAAGGAAATAACCAGTGCCCACTGCCGCCGTATGGTGATGGCAGATCAATAGTTGAGAAAAGGGCCCTGCTGAGCAAGCATCTCGGACAGGGCTGGCATGGATGACATCAGCTGTCCTTTCCCTCGGACAAAGCCAGCCCAGGAGAACCTCCAGAGCCCACAAAAGGGCCTATGGCCCAGAGAGCCCCAGGTGCAGGCTGGCATGGTCTCCACAGGGGGTGGGAAGGGCTCGGCTGCTTCTGCTTCTGGAACAGACTCTGGCTAGCATTTGCGCTGCCTGGGTCTTCCAGTCACATTGAGACCACGCGCAGCTCCTCCGCCCCTGAGCAGGCGTGCACAGGACTGCCACAAGTTAGCACCTGAATTTAAAACAGGCCAAATTAGTGCTATTTCTGTAGGTGTCTGCACTGTGACTTTCTCCTCTCGTTCTGCCTGAAGGTGGGGAGGGAGAAAGCAGCGGCTTCACAGGATGCCACATAAGCTACAGTTACAGCTTGTCAACCCCCACTGTTCCCTAGCAGGAAGGCTGCCAGTTCCCCAGGGAGAATCCTCACAGTGGGGCAGTATAGGGGTGACAGGACCCCAGAATGAATGGCTTTCTCCTTGACTTTTAGTGCCCTGGCCATGGGAAGAAAATGTGGTCTTAAATTCACTACATGTCTTCCTGGCAGCATGAATGAGCCAAGCAAGGCTTTGCTGGAGCCTGTCACCTAGCAGGCATTTCCTGCTATGGGCTTTCTGGAGCTACCCCTGGGCTAAGCCCCCCCCCCATCTCTACCCTGGGAACCTTCTTCATAAACACTTACTTAGCAAGGCATTTAAAATGCTATTGATTTCTCTCCTCAAGAGGAGAAGCGAGACAGTGATAGCCACGGTGAGCAGTTAGCAACAATGAGCCCCAACCACCCCCAGCCAGAAGTTTATTTCCCTTTCAGATTACCCACCCAGCAGCCCTGGGAGAGAGGCCCCTCGCTAATGGAGGCAGCCACTGGAGCCAGCAGGTGCTCTGCCTCTGATACCTACTGGCAATTAGAGGATCAGGCTCTTTTTTTCTATAAGAGGCTGAAAAATAAAGCTGACTGTCAAAGGTAGGCTCATCATCTCCCCTATTTGGGAAGAAAGACAGGTGTCTAATGTCCTCAGGAGCCAGCATCAGAAGTGACTCATACCACAGCTCCATCCCCCACAGCTCCAAGGACTTTTTAGATGCAAGGCCCAGACTAGGAGGCGTGACCCTCTGTTATGTCACTGTACGGGCAGAGCACACAGGGAAAGCTCTATGGGTACTCCTCTAGGTATCCAGTCCCCCAAGACCAAACTTTCCTCTGTATTCTCCATCTTGGGGTCCTAACACACAGCACCACAGCTTTCTCACAGCAAGCACTCAATCATCATTCTTTGAATGGATTTCACCTCAGTGCATTAGGGTAAGAAAGTGTAGCAGCCACTGTCCCTCCCACTAAAATCAGGCTGGTACACAAATGGCACTCAGGTTCTACCTGAGTCTTACCTGCTGATTTTTCTGGGGTGATCGTTGTTCTCTGAATTCATGGGGGCTTCTGGCCAAAAACATATCTCCTGGTACATAAATATGTATTGAGAACAATAGAGAAACGAAGCTTCAGAAACTCCAGTGGTCTATTCCTGAGGTTGGGGACAAGGCAAGGTGAGCAGAGGTGCTGATCACATTCACTTATGTGCTGCCAATACCTGTATTATATTTCTGTCTGTCTGTTTGTCTGTCTGTCTGTCTATTTATTTGCAAGCAGAGAGAAACAGAAAAAAGAGAGAGAGAGAGGGAAAGAAAAGAGAGAAAGAGAATGGGTCTCCAGCCACTGCAAACAAACTCCAGATGCATGTGTCACTGTGCATCTGGCTTGTAGGTGGGCACTGGGGAATCAAATCCGGGTTGTTGGGCTTTGCAGGCAAGTGCCATAACCGCTGAGCCATCTCTCCAATCCCTGCATTCATGCACATATTTTCACGATCACATGGGTAGGGTTGGTGGTAGAGGCCACATTAAATGTATGGCAGAATAGAAAAACACCTTTGACTGGGCATGGTGGTGCATGCCTTTAATTCCAGCACTTGGGAGGCAGAGGTAGGAAGATAGCTGTGATTTCCAGGTCAGCCTGTGCTAGAGTGAGACCCTACCTCAAAAAAAAAAAAAAAAAGAAAGAAAGAAGGAAGGAAGGAAGGAAGGAAGGAAGAAAGGAAGGAAGGAAGGAAAGAAAGCAAGCCTTTGTTAAACTGGGCACTAAGAAAGAGCAGACTTTGCTATCTAACTGTGAGACGGTGCTCTGGCAGGCATGGGGACATGTCCTGGGGGCTGTGGTGGGGACATCAGGGAGAAGTCCCACATGGGGATGAACAAGGATGCAATTCAGCTCTCTCCTGGCTTTCCCTGGAGAGGGAAAAGCTGTATAAAGCAATCTCAAGATCCATACTTCTGGTCATCAGATGCTGGGGTTCATGGGAGATCTCACTGGTTGTCATGCTGCCTGGGGGAAAGTTTTCACCCAGGATACAGGGTGCTGGCATCTGGTGCAGAAGCAGGTAGATGGCAGTGCCCAGAGATGGGCTGGGGGAGGGGTGGATTCTGATGTACTCCGTCCATCTCCTTCTTCAGAAACTAAGAGTGTCAATGTTTCTCACCTGAATAGGTAAAAGAGGAAAGGATGGAACTGGGGCTACAGGAACTAAAGCAGGAAGAAAGTAGGAAAAAGGAGTTGAAATACACAATGCCAGAACCATGGTATAGTGGGTAAAGAGCTTTGCAGTGGACCCCTCTCTATGGCTCTCCCTCACTTTTCTTAGAAATAATATTTTGGGGTTGGAGAGATGGCTCAGCAGGTACTTGCTTGCAAAGCCTAACAGGCCTGGGTTCAATTCCCCAGTATCCACATAAAGCCATTCGCACAAAGTGACACACGTGTCTGGAATTTCTTTGCAATGGCAAGAGACCCTCGGGTTCCAATTCTCTCTCTCTCTCTCTCTCTCTCTCTCTCTCTTTCTCTCTCACTCTCTCTCTCACTCTCTTTCTCTCTCTGCTTGAAAATAAATAAAAATATTTTTTTAAAAGACAACTGATCAGGGATGGGGAGGGGGGGAATAGGGGAATTCGGGATAACAACGCATGGTTTGCCCACTAAATAATGTAACTCATTATGGACAATAAATATATATTAAAAAAAAAAGATACAGTACTTTAGTGACACATACTGACAGTTTTGAGCCAAAGACCTAACTTGTGGTCAGAGTGTTATAATCAGCTGAGAACTATTACTTTGGCTGTCCTCACAATTAATGGCCATATAGTACACTGCTTATCGGTGCATTACTGACATTTAATAAATGTACAGGTTTCACCAGTGAAGATAGGAATTCAAACAGGCAAACGATCTCCTAGTGGGCTTCTGAGCTAAACACAGATCTGCCTCAGTCTAGTCTTTTACGTAAAAGCCCACCACACACCCTTTCATGAAACAGGGACATTCTGCCTACATTAGGAGCTCGGAGAAAGGGGAGAAACCTCAAGAAAATACCGACAAGAAAAGTGAATATGGATCTCCGAGGACCTCAAAGGTCATGTCCACCCAAGTTGAGTGCTCGAACTTTCTCTACTGCTTTTCCTTGTTGCTCTCACCCTGTGTGTTGACTCTTACCGAAGACCAAAATGGGAAAGGGCAAGTTCTCACTGTAAGTCCTCATAAGCCATGCTTCTGACTCACCACCACACAAACCCAGAGCATCCACGAACCAGATCCCACAGCCCATGCGCAGAGTCCACACTATCAGCCGGCAAATGAAGGCCCAGATCCCAGCATCAGGGCTTAAGTCTGCTTTAGCCTATAACCTTCAGCCGTTCCTAGCTTCTGCTGGGTTGCTGCATTAGACAGGCTCTTTGGGGAAAGAATGCACTCCATCCAGTGAAAGGGGATGTCCCAGGAGCAATGCTGGGCATCCGCGCCTGTGCAGGTGGTCAGCAAGCCCACCTGGACAAGCTTCTCTGTGATGCCAGTCTTCTGGCTTGGAGAGGTCCAGATATCCCACAGGCAACCCATTTGTTGTTCCCACACTTTGAAGAGTAGTAGAAGCAGCTGTGGCCTGAGCCTGCCAAGGCTGCCTGCCAGGCAAGCTTGCTAAAGGTTAAAATGGAGCCACCACGTGGTCAGATGCTCGCTGGGGTTCATGTCATTCTCCCTTCCCTCCAGTGCCTGCTCTGGCTGTGCCCAGTGCTCACTAGAAGTTGGTGCCAACAGAGACTGGGCTCTGAGCCTGGAGCTGCAAGGACCTTCGGAACTGATCGGTGTCCAGCTGACGTGGACCCACCCAGCAATTCAGAGGCAGGCAGGCTTACAGCAGGCGAGCACTTCGTGACAATTTGGACGACTGTTCTAATGCATCCTGATGAGTCCCATCTGCTCCCAATCCACCCTGGGCATGCCTCCTCACCCCGAACTGCACGAGAGCTGGGAGATTCATTACAAAGCATAAGAAGACCTTGCAGAGAGGAGACAAATGCCCGAGAAAATCTTCAAGCCAACCTGGGAAGAAGGGCAAGCAGGCGGACAAAGCATTCTGTAAAAATCAAGCCATGAGATGCAGGGGGGCTGGAGACCTCCTGATTTCCCTTCCAGTTCTCAATTTTCGACATAAGACCAAAGCAAAACATGACCCATGGAGACTTGCTGGGACAAAACTCCCACCAGAAGCAACTTATGGAAAAAGAGGGCTTATTTCAGTGTGTAGTTTCAAGAGAAAAGTTTCATTATGGCAGAGCAGAGAGCCAGGTGCCACACCTTGTGTCACAGCAGCTTGGAGGAAGCAGCAAGAGTAAGTGAACTGGCAAACAGTGACCAGGGGGCTGGGCTATGAAGTCCATGACCCTCCCCCAGTGACACACCTCCTCCAGCAGGCTCCACCAGCTGAGGCTTAATTACAAACACTTAAGGCGATGGGGGACATTTCACGTTCAAACAATGACTCGTGTGTGTGTGTGTGTGTGTGTGTGTGTGTGTGTGTGTGTGTGTGTGTGTGTGTGTGTGTGTGTGTGTGTGTGTGTACCTGCTATGTGGTTGTATGTGCACGTGTGCCATGGTCTACAGATAACCTTGGATGTCAGTCCTTGCCTTCTGCCTGTGATTGACGTAGGGTCTCTTGCTCACCACTGGGTCTACCAGGCAGCTAGCTGGACTGTAAACTTCTGGGGATCTTTCTGCCTCCACCTACCATCTCACTGTAGGCACACCTGAATTACACTCATCCTGCTGCATCGGGCTCTCCACGGGCTCCAGGCTCTACACTCAGGGCCTCACAGAGCCATCTCCCCAGCCCTGCAGTTTTCATCATTGTGAAGAGCCATCAATTTCTCAAACTCTTTCTTATCTCTTCAGATTGTTCATGAGTACTAGAAACTGGCTTTCTCTTGGGAAACCTGATGAGAAAGACGGGGCGACAGCATTCCTTTGGTATGGGTACATTCAGCCACTTGCTGACACTCTGGGGCCATTGTCCTTCCATAAATCAACAACTGACAAGCCAGGGCCTACTATGTGCTGTGCCACCAGAGAATTATCCAAATAACATGTTTCAGACAAAAAGGCTGGGGGCCAAACAGATTTCCTTTAATAAATGTGTTATATTGTATTTTAAGAATGTTGTAATACTAAAAATGAAAATGTGGAAGGTTTACACTAACCAATTTCTAGTAATATAAAGACAGGGTGGTACTTCTGAAAAAAAGAAAACAGAATAATGGGATAGGGTAAGAGATTGAAATACAGACCCTTGAAGAAACAGTAACTATTGTCAGTAAATTACCAAGGTGCTGGCCTGAGCTTTGGGAATGAGTGGAGATTTTAAGATTAAAGGCAAGGGCTTGGAAAATAACTTATTTGTAAAATTCTTGCTATATTAGCACGAGGACCAGAGTTCAATACCCCAACCCCACATATTAAAAAAAAAAAGCTGGTTGTAACGGCAGCTGGTTATAATCTGAATGCTGAGGAGAGGGAGTCAGGAGGAATCTAGGGTTCTCTTGCCAGCTAGGCTAGCCTACTTGGAAAGTTCTAGGTCACTGGTATAGTCAACCATGTGCCACTGGGATGAAGCTACAAACCAGGCTCAGTTATGGGAGGAAAGGATTTATTGAAGCTACACACCCAAGGGAAGTTCCATAATGGGGAAAGAGGCTGCCCCTTTCATAGTCTAGCAGAGAGAGAAGCCCATCACCAGCATTGCACATAATAGCAAATAGGCAGGGGTAAGAGAGAGATTACCTTCCCTTTATATAGCCTTAGGGTGGGGTCTTACAATCCTTCCCCAGACTTGTTGAATTTCCTTTCTGCACTGTCCTCCCAAGAAGTCTGTTTTTAGCTCCTCTGAGCTTCCTTCCGTCCTACCCCCCTACTGAGAGGCTGCCTTCCTATAAACAACCTCCCCGAGACCCACCCAACATTACTAAATAGGTCAAGTTGACAACAAACTTAACCATCATAGCTAGTGAGAGACTCTGCCTCAAAATAAAGCAGGCGGCTTTTAGAGATGGCATTCTACATTGTTCTTTGGTCTCTGCATACATGTGCAAACATATACATGAACACACAGTACACATGCACGTAGACACAGACACACAGACACACACACACACAGAGGCTTGTGGTAAAAGAACTAGACACAGCACAGTAGTTGAGGGGACACAGGGTCACCATGGGTACCATCATACCTTCACCCTGGAATTGAATAATTAAGTAAATGGATGGTGGATAGTTGAAGCCAAGTTCTCACTTGAAGTAGAACCAGCCATATGGAGCTTGGAACAAGCCAAGTGATAACTGGGCCAATGCTGGAAATGTATGAACTCACATGTAGCTTAGTATAGATACAAATGGATCCATATTGAGGAAATTATGGATTGTAGCAGTTAACAGTTACCTTCTCCTTGTTAGGACAATGCACCTGAGCAAAATTAGCATAGGGAAGTCAAGGGTTTATTTCAGTTTACAGTCTCAGAGGAAAGCTTCATATTGGCAGGGAAAGCATGGCATAGCAGACAGCAGGGCATCACCTCTTGTCACACATTTTGGTGGAAGTAGTTTTAAACACTGGACGTGCAGCTGAGCTAATAAATCTTGAGGCCTTTCCACAGTGCCACCCCTCCTCCAGCAAGGCTCTACCTCCCTAAGGCTCCACCAGCTGGGGATTGAGTGTGAGGCTTGACCAAAAATACATGAGCCCAGAGAGGACACTCTACATTCAAACTACCCTATGGCTATATGAGATCTCTCCATCCATACACACACACACACACACACACACACACACACACACACACACACACACACAAATGATAGTGTGGGTGGAAATGCAGAATGCCATAACCACTCTGGTGGGTTCATATACATCTTAAAATACTATCCAGCAAAACCATCCCTAAATATTTATAACCCAAGACTGTGTGTATTGTGTGTGTGTGTGTAAAGAGAGAGAGAGAGAGAGAGAGAGAGAGAGAGAGAGAGAGAGAGAGAGAGAGAGCAAGAGACAGATTTATCAGTATGCACACATATTTCCCTGATTGGCAATGATACCACTCTCCAATAGAAGAACCCAGAATGGCTTAGACACATAAGACTCGTAATTGATTCTATGGCTGCTTTAGATAACATATCCAATGGGCCTAAAGTATCTTTCAGTGCCAAAAAAAAAAGAAATACTAAAAAACATATAAATTAATTTTTAGAGGCTGGGGTGTGGTTCCGTGGTAGAACACATGGTTAATATGCCCACTGGGTTCAATATGCCCATGGGTTCAACCTCCAATGCAATAATGAATTATAAGTCATAAGTAAATAAATCTTGATGTTTTTAAAATTATTAAACTAAACTGAGAGTATGTCAAAGGGACAAAGGACTAGGAAAACGAGCCCCCAATGGCCAGAATAGGAGCAATTTTAATGAAATTTCAGTATTGGATTAACAGACCTCAAATGTGAAAAAAAAATGTTCATGAATACATCTTCATCTTAATGCAGAATTAAAATGATGGGGTGGGGGGGTCAGGGAATAGACACCTCCTGTGAAGAAGAATTCCAAGTAATTTACATAGGAACTCTGCCCCCAAGTATCAGTCTGGGAAGAGGAAGCATTGGGTTTGTTTCTTCTCAAAAGTATGTTCTGGAAAGGGAGAGAAATGTATACCTTCGCAGTAGAGAAAACTGACAGGTACTTCTTCCCCCAGAGGGTCAAGGTTCACACCAATAGTGCAGTCATGTGGACACTCTGCTCTTGGAAAGTGATGGCAATGGTGGTTTCTCTGAAGAAAGTGTGACAAACCCCTAAGCTAAGAAGACAGGATATCTCATGGAGCATGGTGTCTTGGGTGAGGTCTTACAACAGAAGAAGGAACCTTCATGAAGACCGAGGGAGTGTGAATGAAAACCTGGACTTTAATGGACTAAAATGCATTAATACTGGTTCACTGCTTGTGGCAAATGTGCCACACAACTGCGTGTTAGCAACAGAGGGAAGAGGAGGCAGCATGGATCTGGGAATTCTCTTTTCTGCCTATTTATGATGTTTTTGGAAATCTAAACCTCTTCTGATGAGTTTAAGGATAAAACCACATAGTGAAGAAATAACCTTTTTGGGAAATTACTAGAACATTTTTGGGTACCCATTCCTGAAAAATGGAAGAAGGATATGGAAGGGACCAATCCAAGGGAGTGAGGAGGGGCCCTTGCAAGAGAGGTGTGTGAGGAGCTCACCGGGGCATCACAGAGGGCCTGATTGTGCAACAGCCTTCAGCCCCGAGCCACACCGATTGCCCAGGAAAATTCAAACTCCAGGCCACAGGTGTCTTTCAAAGGGGGACTATGAGTCAATCCACTCTGGAAGCTGTAACCAAAGCACTAAGACAACGAAGAAACAGCATGCCTACAGATACGTCAGTGAAGTTCTTACCACTCCAAACTCTGGAGTCAGAATGACTTGGGTTCAAACCTCGTCTCTGTCATTTGCTGTGTGAGTTGGCACAATCTGAATTTACAACTTTTCTCATCTTTAAAATGGAGATGATAGTTCCTCCCTTACTGGCATCCAGGATGAGTAAGTGAACATGGCAGGTACAGCAACGAGCAGTTGTGGTCATGAATAAATGGCAGCTATTTCTCCAAAGATGAAAATGCCCACTCTCTGCAGATGATAGAATTTTCTATACAAAATCCCACATGATAAATAAACAAAAAAAAATCCCTATCTGAGTCAAGATTTCCGATTTGCAGCAGTCATCTTAACAGCAATGAGAAACAGATTTCCTTTACATAAGGCAACTGCCAACATCAACTTCCTACTCATAGATGTAATGAGAAACAGGGAGCCAATGTCTTTAAAAAGCCTGCAGATGTTTCCTGAGGAAACGTGCATGGAGACACGTACCATGCCTCCAGCTCTTCTCAAGTCTCATTACCAATCCATTCTGAACCGCACTCTTGGATGTGAGGGCATCTGGCTGTGACATCTGTCACCCCATTGATTGTCAGGGTTGACCTGGCTGGCTAGGTACACGTTCCTCCAAAGCTGCACGCTAGGCAGAAGATGGCCACCTGCCTTCGGTCAAGGGTATCCGAGTAGATGCCCTCTCCGGCTAGCATCTCCAAACAAGCTCTAAATCCCATTATGTTTCCGAAAATGAATAGGTAAGAATGGCTATGAGAATTTTGAAACTTAGTAGATGAAGATAACTAATGACTGTGGAAAAAAAAGGCTTTTTCAAGCCGTCTATTCAAAAACAAGCAAAAATACCTTAGAACTGCATCCCTCCAAGCATATCCTGAAAAATGTTAGATAGATTGAGTCTAAGTTTTTTTTTAACTATATGTTGTCGTCTATGAGTGGGCTCCATACATAAGTCTCTAAATTTTATTCTAAATGTGAAGCATATTGGTGAGAATACACAACGCTAGATCTTCAGAGTGTGAGGTGAAGGCCCGATGCATCAGACGTGAAGAGACAGTGGACACACGGGGCACAGTTTCACCAGCCTCCGACGACTATGCGCACGTCAAATGCTGAAACAAACACAGACCAGATGTAGAAAGTCCTTGGAGTCTTAGTCTATCACAGAACACCATCCAATATGGTGGTGTGCATCATCAATGCCGCACCTGGAGGTGAGGCAGGGGGATTGCAAGTTTGAGGTGAGCCTGGGGAAATCAAGAGAGACCCTATCTCAAAAACCAAACGAGAGCAAACAAAGAAATCCCACCCAGAATATTTTAAAAACAAATGACACATTGGGGGTAAAGAGGAAATTATTTGGAGGGTTTATATCCTTACTATATGAAAGAATTGCCTGATCAACTATGGAGGGAAAGCTATCAGGGTCTTATCTTCGAAACCCTGGTTGGGGAGAAGGCATGAGGTAGTTTTAGAGCTAGACTCTTAAAAATAAACAAAAAGAGAGTTACAACTAGAATGCAGGAGTACACAAGTCAAATTCTAAGTCTAATTAAAAAGTGAAAAATTAGAGTTTGACAGGGTCACATAATTACCTCTCAAGACCCAGCGTTCAGACTTTTAGCTGGCTTCTGGCTTCCCAGCTCCCAAATCTACATTTGTCAGTATATAAGTAGGACCCAGGGACTAGACTCAGACCAAATTCAGACTGAGCTATCTGCTGAGATGTGAGAGGAAACGTACATGAAAGTAAGCTCTTTGATTTTCCTATTGAGCGGACTACAGAAGGAATGAACGGAGCTCTAGTCGGTACTCGGGCTGGCAAGGGCACCTGTATATGAAGGAGCCTCACTCTCTGATGATGCAGGCTGCCCCATACCAGCCTTAAACTTCCTACCATGTGACTTGCTTGATATGAAAATGTAATAAACCCTCTTTTATTTAAGGCACTATTATTGGGGAACTGGAGCGACAATTATACACCACTGAATGAACCAAGTCTTAGCTAATGAAATGACCTTCTTCTTTAACTCAGAGAGGAGAAAAAGTCTGTAAAAAATGGCAGTCTGTGAAATTGACAAGGGCTTCTGAATAGCCACCCTGGGGTCCGTCTTCCCTAGAAGAAAGACTACAGGCATAGAGCAAAAATCTTAGACTATGTAGATGCTCTTGTTCAGAGAACCTCTCCTGCTAGGAATGAAGACCTTGAAAATAATTGAGATGTCTGAAAAGTTAATACATGATAATGTTCATAAAATCACTGTTTATAATAATGAAAAATTAGAAAGAAGCTAAATGTTCAATTCAAGGCTAGTTATGAAAATTATACTACACTTATATAATCAAACACCAAGAAGGCATTAAAAATAAAGTTTTAAAAGAATAATTGATGATATGGGACTATTAAGTGCTATTAAGCTAAGATATTAAAATAGTGTGTGATCATACTCAATTTGAGAGACTAATTTAAAAAAATTATTCTTTATAGTTTGAAGTATTCTAAGAGTATTCTATAACAAACATGACTAAATTTTTTTTGAATCTTAAATTGTGCATGTTTCTGCTGTCCTGTATCCCACACCTATCTTCGCCTGTGGGACGGCCCCTTCTGCACTCCTTCCTGCAGAGTGAAGACCAGCATGCCTTGCGGTATGTGCCAGGGAGAATCCTTACTGTTCCTTTGGCTTTGAGAGCATGAAGAACTCCAGCTGTGTGGCCTACTTACAGATCCCACTCAGGGCCATTCTGAGTCCATGCGCTCAGTTCTAGAAACTACATGTGCTGGAGATTCTTAGAGCATCCCATGAAAACCAGAGCTGCCACTGAGGTCCCCATCCCTATGTACCAAGAGGCCTTGACCTGATGTCTTGGAAGTTCCTGGCATCACGCTCATACTGCCTGCCTCTACACACGTGGGCTTTAAAAGGAGTGTACTCCTGTCCAGTAGAACCTGTTAGCTACACATAACAGGAGGCTTAGCTCAGCGCTGCATAAGGTCATGAGGATTTACTTTGTGGTCTAAGAAGCTAGGAGAGAGAGAGAGTGAGTCATTGTCAACTTCTGCACAGTACCACTGGGGACCATGTTCCTTTGTGGGGATGGAGGGAAGGTTTGCTCTGTCCTCCGTGCATAGGCGTGGCAACCCGTGGTGACAACAGCCCTGTTGTCATGTAGGCAAGAGAGCCTTCACGGAAAGCTCTAGAACAATCGCATGGCATTTCCTGGGCTGTAGCTGGAAGATAATGGGAAAATATGATTGTAGGTGAGCATATCCTTTCTCAAAGAAAATAGGGTCAAATGATTGTCGGGTAAATCTCATGGTATTTTGTACAAAGGGCAGGTCCAGGTTGTAGGTGTGGTCGTGTGTGTGCACATATTTATGTGCACATACACGTGTGTCAACATTACAAACTAAAGAAAACCCAATATCCATTGTATAGCTTTCAGATCCCACTGCTCTTATTGAATTAATTCTAGTTTCATAATAACTTCTGGTCACTTTGCTTTACTGATGAGAAACGGACACTCAGACAAGTTAAGCTACTTGCTCCAAAGCCCACTCCAAGGGTCCCACTCGACAGCCATCGTGGTTTCTATATACAGTTCTGCCTCTTGCCAAATCCCATTGTTTGCAACTGAGGGGTAAGTGATGGAGCAGAAGCATAAATGGGCTTGGCTAAACCTGGAAGATACGCATAGACTCATGGGAAGTTCCATGGAGAGCAGCCCTGCTGTGGAAACCAGACGGAAAGTGTTCGCTTCTGGTCATCACAACATCCAACTGAAGAAAGCTACCCAGAGACCACATATGACATCGTGTTACAAGGTTCTGTGCAAACCCAGCAGAGGGGGTCTCCAGAGTTCCTAGAACAATCACGTAAGATGGAAAGTACCAAGTCCTGGATAGTTACACATTTAAACAATAATGCTGGTGATGAGGGCTGGAGAGATGGCTCAGCAGATAAGGCACTTGCCTCCAGTGCCTAAGGCCCTGGGTTCAATTCCCCAGGACCCACATAAGCCAGACCCACAAAGTGGTGGCCCTGGTGTGCTCGCTCGCTCTCTCTCTCTCTCTCTCTCTCTCTCTCTCTCTCTCTCTCTCTCTCTCTGCTTAATAAAGAAAAAAATGCTGGCGATGGTAAGGATAAATTCTACATGACTAGGAGTTCACCCTCTCATGGCGCGCAGACCACAGAACTGAGCATCCAACAGAAACAGTATCATTGCCTGCATTTTCAAGTTAGTTTCCTTGTTTCAACCTCACGAAATGAAGTCAGACCAGAGAGGCTGCAATGAGTCTAGTTCAAGATTATAGCAACATACTCAGAAAGCAATAAAAGCCCTCGGAGTCCAGGACTCATAAACCCAACTCCATAAAGAGATGGAAGGCGCTCTGCTCCATCTAACTGTAACCTTGGGACGTAAGCACACTCCACATGTAGACGTGTGAATAACGTGTTATTGATACGTAGGTCGTTGAGGGCGCTTGTGGTACCACTGAGGGAAGAAGTGGTCCAGAATCTGGGCTTAATGAACGCTGGACAGCTGGATGATGGATGGACGGATGACTGAAAACACATTACTTTCTTCAACAGACTCAGTCCCTGCCCTTAGTTTGGTGGGGGATCAGCTATAGGGAGACTGGCTTGAGCCTTTATATTTTGAATAGAGCTCAGAGGTCTTCAGAGAAAGGTACACAAGAAACAGAACAGGGGGCTTTGTTCACTGACTTTCTCTGGATAGGCAAGCTTCCTAGTAGACATGGTGGGCATCGGATTTGAACCCAACCGTCTCACAATGTAGAACCATGTACAACTCTGGTGGTAGAGGCCCTGAAGCCAAATGAGAACCAGCTCTTACTAACTCCAGACACAAAATGCATTCTGTGTTCTCACCGCATACTGAGCTACCTGTTCCATTCCAAAACACACTTTGTATCTGCCATCAAGAGACACGTTTGTGTTTCCTGGCCTCTAGTAAGTCAGGGAGATGCAGGAGGGAGAAGGCCTGACTGAGCTGGCCTCTTTTCCTTCTAGAAGCCCCTGTGATAGCACAGTGGTATGTGCCAGCCAGAGGTCCAGGCCAGAACGATATGCCCAGGGAAAGAGATGAGTGATTCTGGATACAGAAGGTTGCCTCTTCAACCTGGGAGCTCAGGTGTGTGTGCCCAGCAACAGTCAGAGCCTGGGCATCTTCTCGGGTAACTCCTTCCACAGATGACGAGGTTGGTTTCAGCTAATCTGTGCCACACTGTGCTGGATGAGGTGCACAGGGCCTCCTCTGGAGGCTGTGCAAAGCTGGAGCTGTACACCAAGGTGGAGAGGACAGTGAATTATTGACAGGAGCCTGGCAGGCCGAGCAACCCAAAACAGTCAGCAGTTGACAGGGGACTGGGGTAGAGGGTGGGGGGCTGTGGGATCCTGTCAAGAGGGGGAGGGATGCCAGCACCTCTGAAGACTCCCCAGTGGCAGGCCTAGCCTGGGACAACACGTATTCAATTCTATGATTTGGAGAGGTGCAGGAACACGGATCGAGGCCTCTCTAGCCTCAGAAACACCTTTACATGGGTAGTTCCATGGGATTACTAGCCTGCTGTCTTTTTAAATTTTTCATTTATTTACATGTGTGTTGTGTGTGTGTGCTCCTGCTGCTGCAAGAATGTCCATCTCACACACATGGGTGGCTGGGGAAATCAAGCCCAGGCCAGCAGGCTTCGTGAGCAAGTGCCTTTAACTGCTGAGCTATTCTCCTACCCCCTTTTTTTCCAACCCTAAAGTGACTTTAAGTAAATTGCGCACATGGGACATTATTGGAATTCTGGTGAGCACTGATTTTCTGGTCTTTCACACTTCTCACATCTGGCCTCACCACACACACCAGTATCCCGTGTCTGTGCGATTCCTGACTCAGGGCTGCACCCTCATCCGTCTCAGCTGGGTCCAGAGGACTCTTCACTCTCCTCCACACATGACCTTGTGACAAGGGCCATTCATATGACCTCATGACAAGGGCCATTCAGGTGAATCCAGCAGCTGGACCAGAGGCCAAGACTGACCCCCCCAAATCAGTATTCTCTGGTCTGGGGTCAGGGGACAGGTTCACCAACTTCCTTTCTCAACTCCCCAGAATGGGGTGCAGAGGGAGGGTTGGGTAGTGCCTCATGAGGTCTGCATGGTGCAAGGGAGTCAGATATGAAGCTCTTTTCCTCAGGGATGCTTGCTCTGGCACTGCTGGGAGACTGGAGACGGGACTGTGCACATTGCGACCCTCCACCGCCCCTTGACTGAAGAACACTGTGCTCCCCCCACCCCTGCGCGTGCTCAAGCCATTTCTCTTTGAGCTCATTTCAGATCTGGAAGTAACGAGAACTTCAAGTACAAACCCTGCCTTCTCTTGCTCTCAAACGACCTCTGTTCTGACAGGGGGGTTCCTGGAGGCTATCCTTGGGGACTAGAAGAAGAATTCAAGGTTTCGCCCTAATTACACCACCACAGTTCGGACATTCCTCTTCCCCAGACCAGAGAGATCTGGGTGGTTTGATTTGGTTTTTGCTGCAGTCTCCAGTGACCTGAATATCCATCACTGTTGATTCAGGACTGCTTGTGCCTTTCTTTGTGACATTCCTCAAGTGACAACATCAAAGTGGCATTCCTCCTGCTTCCTGTCTCATCGGCACTCTGGGCTTTGCAACACAGAACCATAATGGACATGATCCTGCTGCTGACAAAGCATGCTGACATCATTCTGACGCTGATGCCATCCTAACACCGATGTAATACTGATGACGTCATCCTGACGCCGACGTCATACTGATGCTGACGTCACAGAGGCAAAGGACACTGATCCTACGCTGCTGCTGAAAATGCTCGATTTTGTGATATTTACAGGTGAAATTGAACTCATCTGAGTCTCCCCCGTTAAGAACAGGCCACACCTTCTTTTACTCCCCACTTTGGCAAAGGCCCAGCTCGCATTGCAGTCCCTGGATCTAGGAAATAGGCCTACCGACATTTTTCTAAGCATCCCCCGTGGGTGGGGAAAAGGAAAGAGCAGACACACATTGTGTGCTTTCTTCCGATGATAATTTTAATGTATTTCATATTGCAATGCTATCTTTTTCACAGCAGCATACGGCTGGGCCATGGAAGGACAGTTGACTTCAGGAGAGATTACAAATGAATTTTTATCTTTAAGGAGCTAGATCGGAAACTTGTAACTATCAGAAAAGCACAATATGGTGGTGAACAATGAGCTCATGCCAGGGTCTTGATAAACTCCAGAGTCCTGAGCAGAGCAGCTGAAAGACAGAGGAGAAAACATACCAGGATATTAAGTCTCTTTGGAAACATCCTGTCAGCCAGGGCTGTGATATCTGTGAAGGCACACATTACCCGAGTACCAAGGCCACAGTAAAATGTAGTTTAAAATGTGCAGGTGTGTATATCATCCACAAGGTGGGCAAGCACATGTGTGATATTACATGTATAGTGTGGTGGTTTGAATGCAAAATGTCCTCCGTAGCCCCAGGAGCCTCAGACATAATTAAGCTTCCTCTCTGCTGGAGGTGTCACTCACTGGGAGTAAATCTTGTGTCCAGCCCTAAGGTGTTCAGAGCCAGTCTGTTCCTACAGGCTCTGGCTGTTGTTTCTCTCTTCTATGGATATATGATGATAAACCCTTTCCTCCCATATGCTGGAGGAAAAGTTGGGTGTTTTTTCTGACAAGGAGCCCATAACTACAACAGCTGTGTGTTTTGAATACTTTGTCCTCAGCTGGTGGCAATTTGGGAAAGTTGTGGAGTCTTTGGGAGGTGGAGCCTTGCTGGAGGAGGTGTGTCACTGGAGGCGGGCCTTGAGGTTTATTAGTCCAGCCACTGGGTGTTTACAGCTGGCTCACTAGGATTACTTCCTTCCCCTGCTGCTGACCATGAGATGTGACACTCAGCTGTCTGTTCTACCATGCTTTCCTCTCCCCCCCCCATGATGAAACCTCCCTTCAACACTATAAACTGAAATAAACCTTTCCTCTTATTCGCTGTTTCTGGTCAGGTGTTTTGTTCCAGCAAGGAGAAAGTAACTGTCACAGGATCCATAAGCATATGTGTGGTATGTATTTTTTTCTCTTTCCAAAGGATGCCTGCCTTTCAACAATTGATGTAGGCTAAGCACATGTATGACATACAAAAGTCAAGATACAAAACGTGTTTTAAGCCAGGAAATAAAACATTCCAATTTGGAATGAGTAAAGTTTAAAATGTCAGTATGTATCTATAAAAACAGTTGGAGGTGTATGCAGAAAAAAAATGGTAAGAACTAGCAGCATGAGCATTTTGCCATCACATTTTTATATAAGAATATATATTAATTTGAATTTTTTATATTTTTCCAGTTGGGTCTCACTCTAGTCCAGCCTGACCCAGAACTTACTCTGTAGCCCCATTCTGGCCTCAAACGCATAGTGAACCTCCTACCTCAGCTTCCTGAGTACTGGGATCAACAGTGTCACCATGCCTGGACACAATTTGTATAATCATTTAACAAGCAAGGACGGAGGAGGTCCAGTGTGAGCAAGCTGTCAGAGCCCTTATTTTCAGTTCAAACCTTTGTTCCTCCTCTGAACCCATCATTCTGGACCTCGGTTTACTCTCCACCGTCTCCATCAGCCACTGAACAGGCATCAGCAAGGCCAGGACGAGTCCTGCTCTGCCTTCGGGAGCTGATCCCTCCAGGCAGGAGCCAGTGAAGATCAAAGCCACAGTCAGCGCTTCTCACAGTCCTGACAGTGCATTTTAGCTCTTCAGGCAGCTGCTGATTTAATTCTCACTTTCTTTTAAGGTTGTGACATTTAGAATAACAGGTCCCTAAAAATTAAATGTTCTTTTGTGTGTTTAATTTCTGTCCATAGTGTGGTACTGAGTAGTGAATGCCTGGAGCTGAATGGGAAGGAACAGGTTACTAACAACTACTTGCAAATCTGTGATTTGCAAGCCTGGGGCCTTCACCCTGCTACATACCAGGCACTGGAGAAAAGCATTCTCTCCTGGACACAAAGACCCGTTTTATTTTCTTGGAGCCTCTGCAGTGGGATTCTTTCAGGATCTTTCCATTGAGACATTACAGCTAGGAGGAACTCTACCCTGTTCCCATTTAAACACATTTCCCCAAATCCACTTGTGACAAGTAATGGAATTAGACAACCGTCTGTCTGTCAACCTAAGATTCCCCCTACCCCCCGAATCTAGCCCTCAGGTGGAAAACACTATTTGAGAAAAGAAAATTGCTGTAGACAATTTTTGTACTGTTCCAAATAGCTCGGCTGGCGGGGAGCACTTATTTCTTCTTCATCAATCCCTGCCGACAAAGGACTGAAGCTCCCCCTCCTCCCTGAGCTCACCGGGCTCCCATGGGCTCCTTCTTAGCACCAGCCAGGGCAGGAGCAAGGCCCTTTCTAGCCTCAGCCAGCATTCCTCGGGGTGCGTGGCTGAGCCCCCATCCCTTCTCCAAACCCTAAACTGTGTGGGCAGAGGAGGCTGCTCTTAGCTTCTCTAGAGAGAGCCGAGGGACAGGCTGCAGAGTTTCATTCCAAAGGATGTTGATTATAGGAACACAATGACATTTTTCTGCCTCGTGGTTGACAGTGTGGGATTTGCAAGTGACTTCAGACTCAGGGGAAATTAAACTCCTACCACACAGACCCTTGCTGTCTCCAGGCTGACCGTGACTCCAGGCTGTGAACACTGGAGCAGCAGACTTCTAGAACTGAAACCCAGAGACCCACTTACTGAACCCAGGCAAGGGTCCCTCTCTTCCTCTCTGCGGGCGTCTGGGTTCTCCCCTGCTATATACAGATAGCTGAGAGTTAAGGTCTTCCTGCCAATGTGTAATCCACTGTGATAAAGTGTAAAATGCAGACACAGGTATAGGCGGGCTCATGCCCACTGCTTTCCCTTCCAGAACAAAGGGGTGTTCTTGCAAGAAGATATCACAGTGGATAAATTTCCTGACCTGAGTCCCCACAGCTACGCAGAGTTCTCCTGTCACCCCAGGACAGTTCCAACTTTGGATGAATGATGTCTGGAGTAAGTCTGCCAAGCTGAGGTTCAGAACGAGTGTTTGGCTCTGAGAGAGACAGAGGAGGAGATGAGGCAGGCTGCAGAGGTGAAGGGGGGATGAGGTTCAGAATGGCTAATTAAAATATATACCCTAGCGGCTGGGAAGACAGCTCAGCAGTTAAAGGTGCTTGCTTGCAAAGCCTGCTGGTCTCCAGCACCCACGGAAGACCAGATGCAAAGCAGTGCATGCATCTGGCATTAGTTTACAATGGCAAGAGATCCTTGTATGTGAGTGTGTGCACATAAGTGAAAAAATATTTTTAAATGTATCTTAAAGTTCTCCTTAGACGTTCCACCACTCTAAAGAGTAGAGAATCCAGCACCTGGGATGATCATCACCACCTCTGCTGAGGGCCGTGGGCAGTGGTGGTGCCTTCCTGACTGGCCTGGCTGCAGAACCCCACGCGAGATGGGGAGGCATTATCCCTCCCACATGCATGGAATGCGGGCTCAGTGCATAGAGCTACCACTCTCCTGCCTCCTTTCCTCCTTCTTGCTTGGGATCAAACCCTGAGACTTCTGCTGAGCAGGGGCCCTTCCACGGAACTACATGGCCAGCCCCTCAACTCCCTCTTAAAAAAAAAAAAACAAAATTATTTTCTTTCCTTTGGTTTTTTTTTTTGTTGTTGTTGTTGTTCTGTGGGACAAACATTAGTTTAAGCTCTTGAGGCTGGACTGGCTTGATAAGACCACCAGAGAGATAACTTGCCCAAGGTCAAAAAGTCATTGAGAAGTGTAATAGGAAATATTCAGAGACAGTAAATGATGACATCACCCTCCGTCACCTCTTCGAGGGTCACATCAAAGGAAAGATGCCAGGTAAATAAAGAGAACAGAATCAACCACATTATTGGACTTTCAAAAGAAAAAAATGCTGTTGAGATTTGAAGCAGACATGGAACCTTCTGATTTACAAGAGCTAGGCACGTCTTAGCTCAAAACAGGGGGTGGAGGCTGGGAGAAGCCAAAGAGTCTTATGAGAGATCAAGTAGACCCTCCCTCACACCCAACACTGATCAACAGTGGAGCTCTAAGAAATGATACTGGTCAGTTCCCTGAGTCGTGATGGGTGAGTATTAAGGGGGCAGAAAGATTGTGAGAGCCGTGGTGGGGGAGAATATCAGAGGCATGGCACCCCTCAGTAACAACACACTTGGGTCAGGAGAACCCGGCTGAAGACTGGGCTATCCATGGTCCCCTACCACAGAGACTGATCCAGACAACCCACAGAGGAGGATATCCAGCTGACTGGGAGAGGGAGGGGGAGGAAATGAGGAACTGGGGATAACAACTCATTGTTGGCCCACTAAACAATGTAACTCATTATGGACAATTAAAAAAAATACTTAAAAAAAAAGAAACGACACTGGGAAGGAGGGTGGGGAGAGGCAGGTGAGTTCGCCCATCTCTGATCCGTTTCTTGTCCTGGGCTGCGAAGAGGCAATCCAAGAGGGGGAGGCAGCCCACTGAGATGAGGAGCTGTGCTTTGCCAATGGGAAGCCAGACTCCCACTGAATAGGAGCCACTCTGGGCAGATCCACAGAGACTAGAGGCTTCTACCTGCCATCAGCAGGTAACTAACGGATGCTCCAGCTCACACTTATGGGAAAACTCTGCCAGAAGTCACAACCTGGTAACGGAACTGTCAACAAAGAAGGACAGTTACAGATCCCTTGCGAAGAGCTTACCCCCCAGCATGAGGTCAAGGACCATGTAGGGTGATGCTCGTGCAATGATGTGTAGGATTGTGTAAATATTTTCAGGAAAAGATAAGCACATAGTACAGACGCAATGGATATGGAAGTGTGATTTGGTTATTTTAGAATAGTGTTGGGATTATATTTGAATGCCCTCCTTTTTGCTAAGATATGATAAAGTTCTTGCTTTCTTTCCCAAACCATCTCTCACTGTTGACCTAGTCATGCAAGGTTTTTGCAAATCTCTTGAAATATTATTAAATGGCAAACTTGTTCTCACTGACCTTTCCGAGTTCTGGACCACTTTTTCTGAGTCTCTTCGTGCTTAAAAGCAACGGACTTACTTGTATAGACTCAGGAAATGTTTGGTTGCATTTTTATCCAGGGATAATCATAACCAGAGAGCATATCAAAGCCACACCTGGAGAGTCACACTTGAGAGATTCTTATGCCCTCGGGTGTGAAACAAGAACAAGTCTGCTCTTCACTGGAGAGCCAAAACGCTCTCCCAGAAAATGAGTACGTTTGTTATTTGTCATGGCCAGTGAGGAAATCTTAGCAGATGTGGACAGACACTCTGTTAATCTCTGTGTACCACAGGCAAAACAGAGACTTTCTTGTTCCTTGAGAACAGAAAATACATAAATGTAATAGATACCACACTTAGAATAATGCAGGTTACTAAAACTTCGTATGAAGATTCTTTAGAAATACTGAGATGGGATTTTCTGGTGAGAAAGGGTACAAGTAGGGAGTCAGGGGTCAGGAGCAATGGCCAACCCTTGCATTGTCACTCCCTTCTTGTTTTGACCATAGGAGGCAAAGCAACCATCCCTCTCACCTAACCAGAAAAGAGGGTGATGTGGCTTTTCAGAACACTCGCATCTGCAGCAACCTAAACCTCCCAGTAAATGACGAGGACTCTCACCAGTAAGGAGAAGCTTACAGAGACACCGAGCCCAGTGCACACCACACCCAACTTCAAGCACCAGCAGAGCGTGGCTTTGGCTGATGCCACCTCAGTGAACTCTTCAGACAAAACTGTATCAAAGGAAGAGGCAACTGAACCACCCCACCCTAGACATCCTCTTGCATCCACAGCGCTCACTTACAACAGGAACACCCCGTCTTCCCAGGGTGGGCCTCACTCTCCAGGTCTCCATACTGCTACCCAGCATGGACTTCTGTTTCCTCAAACAATTGCTCCTCCAGAACCCACTCACTTGTGCAAACCTTTTGTGCTATCCTATAACTTCTTTTTATTGATGAGACTAGGAACCAGGACTTAAAAGCGACCTCCACGATTGACCTTCCCATGACAGGAACATCTCAGGGCTTTCGATTTTATGACCAAATGATAAAGAGACATATGTACACATGTTTTCTTGCTGCAATGAGAGAAATAAATTGGTCTCAAATGAAATGAGATCAACTCATCCACACCCTGAGTTCAACTTCCCAAAGACCTAGAAACACAATATCACCAAAGTGTAATACCCAAACTGAGATGTGACGTCTTTACCTATTCACCCTGCAAGAGACAGGAGGCCTTAGAAAAAATAGATCCATTCTCTCTCGCACTGTTCGTTTCTCCCATCCTAAGTTGCTGCTACCTTTGGAAGACACGGCCTCACACACACAGGCACAGCTGGGCAAGCCCAGTGCTACTGAAGGAAAATTCAACTTTCTACCTTGGGTTTCATTAAGAAAGACTTGGAAAGGGGCTGAAGCCAGTGGCCAGTGGGGCATTATTTCTCCATCAAAAAAATAAATAAATAAACCATCTCCCAAAGCCCAGGTTCTCCTGGGCCTCTCAGCCCTAGAGGAGAAACAGAGGCCCCTGGGGAGATATTCTCTTTCATCCAGCCCTCGGCTCTACGCTGCTCTCTAAGCAGAATATATTAATGAAGAAACACTTGGGGGAGAAAACTCCTCTCCAGTGACATCTCTTTAGTCTGTGTTGGTATTTGGCCTTGAGAAGTTCAAAGGATTTGAAAGCTTAGAGTTCAAGAAAGACCAAGACTAACTGGAGGGCAGGCCCCCGAAGGAGATGCTGAAAACCTTCCCCTCCCAAACCATAGCCAACCTTCCATCTAAAAGAACCTAGTGTCTAGCTTGGCTTAATATATTTTCCAAAGCCTCTTGTCTCTTCTCTTGCTTTTTAATGCTAACGGCAGGTGATTTGGTTTGGGGCCTCCAAGCAAGCTGCAGAACTTACTGGTGAGTCTCCCAGCTCCCCTGCGTGGGTCTGAGAAGCCCTGCTGCATGTCAGGTTTCTGGTCACTGAGACAGAGCTTGGCCACATCAGCCAGTCCAGCCATTGGACCCCTCTCCCCACTCACCACTCTTTTCTGCCTTGGGTTTCGGTGGCTCAGGCTCCGGCAGGCATGGACAGGGCCCATCACAGAGAGAGCTGAGGCTTCTGCCTGTAGAACAAGCGTGGAACTCCAACTTGCACTGCAAGAGAGAAGGAGAGAGGATGGATCATCAGAATGCAGCCGCCACAGACCCCCAGGTGACATTCTGGGCAACAGATGGGGCTGTTGCTTTCTTTGCAGGAGCAAAATCAGAGATTAGAGGCCCCACCTTATTTAGGGCCTAAGTGATCGACCCTAACTCTGGAGTGGCCTGGCATGATTATCCAGATGTGCAGGATGAATTCCAAGTCACAGTGGAAGAAGCACCAGGAGGCTCAACTCTCCCTGTTTAGAGACAGGAAACTTAACACCCGTGGAGGGCTGGATGGTCCACAGAGCCTCCTGCTTCACAGCTCATAAGGCTTCTTCCCACGTTTCCTGAGTAGAGGAAGTTCTGTTTGGAAAACATTCTTAAAAGCTGTTCACTCCCATCCTCCCTAGGACTATTAGTTTTTTTGTCCCTGTGACGGATGCCTGGCATAGATAACCTAAATCTAGAAGACAGATTTGCTGTGCTCATGGCTTTAGATGGTTCCGCCCATCATGGGGGGAAGGTGTGTACAGTGAAGCAGTTTCTACAGGGTCACAAGAAGCAGAGTAGAAAAGAGAGGAACCCGAGACCCAGTCCCCAAGGACACATACATCAGCACTGACCTACTTTCTCCAACCAGGCTCTACTTCCTAAAGTTTCAAGAACTTCCCATAATAGTGTCATCAGCTGGAAACCGCCCGAGGGACGTTTCATATTCAAACCATTACAAAGACATATCACGATCTCTTCTGTAAACTCAGATGGCGCATCTGAGGTGATGCTCCTTTCCCTGGGGAGCAATGCACACTGAAAGCTTTTCTTCCCCTGACCCAAACCTAAGTCTATCTACCCTGGTGCTCTGCTGGCTGTGTGACTAGCCCAGGATTCAACGGAAACGTCTACCTAATTCTAGAATTCTATCTTAGAAGCCCATAAGCTGTAACCTCCTTGATCCGCAACAATGGTGGTATTCTGGTCTCTCTTCTTCTTCTCTCTTGACTTTTAAGTCTCAACCCACTCAGAACACGGGCAGGAGAGTGGAAAGGTATTTACACATGTAACAGACCACAACAGTTACCAATGCTTTTATTATTCTACATTATAGAAGAAGAAATTGAGACTCTGAGAGGTTAAATAAGCTGAGAGGGACCGTAACACTCAAAAGCATGTCGGACTTCAGAGCTAAGCCCTTAAGGGCCAGAGATAGTATCTGTCACATGGGTGGGTTCAGGCATTTTGTAGCATACTGTGTGGCTAATTCTATGCCTTCGCTGTTGCCTGGATGTGAGTTATCTGAGTGTTTTCTCCCCTTTTGCCTGTCAACTGCTAAGGATCAAGGCCTGCATATAATCAGCCTTCTGCATAGGCCCATGGCCTGGGTACCTGGTAGAAGTTCAAAGAAGAAGAGATAGGCAAAGTGTACTGCCCACCCACTGTGCATAGAGCTCTTATCCGGTGCAATGCTGTGGGGAATCATTTAAAAAGAAAGGAAAGAGGAGATACAGTTCTTCCTCCTGGAAAACAAATGCACGCCTTTGAAAAGCAGGCCACCAGCATTTGCAAAGCAGCTCATATGTGTGCCCGTTAATACTGGCCTGCTGTGAGAGGTCCAGCTAGTCAGTCCCTATACGGATCATGAACCCAGGGGAAAGTGCTTTAAACTTGGGTCTAAGCTCTGTGTAACTTCAACTGTCACCCACACAGGGGCAAAGTGGTAGAGGAAGCCTACAGAGCGCTGGCTTCCTCTTGATGCAGAGCCTCTATTGTCCATGTTTGTGAAGTCTCCAGCATGTGCCCAGAGTGGTAGTTATATGGTAGCGCATATGAAAAGAAGTCACAGCCAAGCCTCAAACATCAGCTGACCTAACAGGAGGCCAAACAGAGCGTTGTTTTTCTAAGGCCATGGTGGACATGATGAGAGGGAGGCCGGTCCAAGGAGTACGCAGGAGCAGAGCAGAGAGGAGTCATGGGGATGAGATGCATCGTAGGACAATCAGAAGCCAGCGGAAGAGTCACAGGTTTAAAAGGTCTTTCTTCAAATAGCCCAGCACGTGTGACTGTACCAGGGCTTCCGTGAGGACAGCTGTGCCCACCGAGCTGCCACCTTTCCTCCCTGTTGGCTGTCTAAAATGAGCTTCAGTTTCAGACTAGTTTTTTCAACTTTTCGTTTTTTTTTAAGAACTAGTTATTTTAAAGTAACACTAAAAAAGGGAAGAGTTATATACATAGATGGTAAAAACTCATTTATAAAGGGTGGGGCATGACAATGCCATCAAGACCTCCCTAGGGAAGGCAGTGGTGCAGGGCAGACAGAAACCCACAGAAGCATCAGAAAAACAGGTGATGCTTGGTTTTTCCTATGTAGTCTCAGGGCGGCCTTGAACTCACTGGCAATCATCCTACCTCTGCCTCCCAAGTGCTGGGATTGAAGGCGTGCGCCACCACACCCAGTGATGCTTGGTTTTTACAGAGGCCTTTGCTTTGCTCTTGGACTTGGCAACATCTGTAGATCATACATACATTTTTGTACCAAACACTTTAAGATAAAATGTAAACAAAATGTGGGCTGGAGAGATGGCTCAGCGGTTAAGGCACTTGCCTCCAGTGCCTAAGGCCCAGGGTTCAATTCCCCAGACCCACATAAGCCAGACACACAAGGTGGTGGCCCTGGTGCTCGCTCTCTCTCTCTCTCTCTCTCTCTGTTTGAAAATGAATAAAATATTTTAAAAAATAATAATAATAAAAAATAAAAATAAATGTAAACAAAATTTACAGGCATCTTTTGAGGTCACAACCAAGTTAGATCCACAGCTGCTGTGAGAAATACAGATGTGGAGGGGAATCTCTGAGCTGAAGCCACAGTCAGGCAGAGGCATGCCCAGAGCTCAAGATCAGAGCATCTCAGGGCTGGGAGGTTGCTCAGCGGTTAAAGGTGCTTGCTTGCAAAACCTGATGGCCTGGGTTCAATTCCCCCAGTCCCCATGCAAAGCTGAGCATACCATCTCCTCCCTGTCCGGCTCTGACAGCAATCCTTGGAGACAGCCAGATGCACAAAGTGGCACATGTGTCTGGAGTTTGTTTACAGTGGCAAGAGGCCCTGGTACACCAGTTCTCATTCATTTTTTTCCTCTCTTTCCTGATCACCCAGGAAGAGGGATCCAATTCCCTCTCCCAAGCTTCAGGTCACAGGCCCCAAGTCCAGGTGGACCTCACTGAATGACAGACCTGGCTGGATGGTACAAACACACGCCCTTGTCTTGTTATGTGCTGATCCTGGAAACACAAGGCAGGTGTCATGCTGTGCCATTAGCACAGGCTTGCCCATACTCACTATGTCCAAATGAGCCCAAACTCCTGACAATTCAGGGGACACCCTCAGTGATAGCAGGGTCAGTTTGGTTTGGGTATTTGAATGTGAAGTGTCCCCCATAACCTCATGTGTTTGTGATGAGGCCTCACGCTCAATCCCCAGCTGGTGGAGCCTTGCTGGAGGAGGGGTGTCTCTGGGGGTGGGCCTTGAGGTTGATTAGTCCAGCTTGCCTGTGATAGCCACTTACTCTCTTGCTGCTCCCTGGCAGCTACTGTAGGCAGATATGATGGCCAGCCTGTGCTGTGCCATGCTCTCCTGCCATGATGAAGCTTGCCCTCCAGACTGATTCCAGTTGAGTGTTTTGTCCCAGAAATGAGAGGTAACTATTACAGTCATCAAGTGAAAACAAGCTCATTGGCTTAGACCAGAATCCAGTATTGTGGCCTTCTATGAAGGTGACATTTGGACACACAGACACCCAGGGAGGAAAGATGAAATGCCAAGACATAGTGGAAAGAGTATCTTGAAGCCTAGAAACTTCTGAGGTCACTGGAGGCCAGGGGAGTAGCATCCAGTGGTCCCTCAGCCTTCAGAAGGCGCCAAACCTCATTAGCCACTGCTTGACCTCCAACTTCTGACAGGCCTCCAGGGCTGGGGTACAAGAACTAACTCTGTCCTTTAAATCACCGCTATGTTGTATTGTGTTGTGGTAGTCCAACAAACCGGTGCATTTTTAAAGTTTATTTATTTGCTGTGTGTGTGTGTGTGTGTTGGCTGCCAGGGTAGCTTGTTGCCACAAATGAAAGTTACACCACTTTGTGTGTCTGGCTCTATGTGGGTCCTGGGGAAACCAAACCCGGCCCAACAGGCTTTGCAAACAAGCACCTTTATCTGATGAGTCATCTTCCAACTTCAACCATTTTCTATCTGATGTTTTCAAAAGAGACACACTGAGAGAGAGAGAGAGAGAGAGAGAGAGAGAGACTCTAAGGAATGGGAATGCTTTGTCTTAAGTTTCAAAAGCATAGATCTTCGTACCAAGATGTCTCATGTCTCCTGGAGAAACACACACACACACACACACACACACACACACACACACACACACACCAGGAAACAACAGTCTCAGGATGTGAGGTAATCGGACATAAAGAAGCCAGCCAGGTTTTATTAGCTGTAACTCATCCCTGAACAGAAAAAGGAAATATGAAAATTCCAAGTTTTTGTATTGATTTTATGATAAAATGGTTATGTAAATAATTAGCATTAACTCTCTCTGTCGAGGAGGTAAGTCGAGAAACTAGGAAATAAATTAAGGACTTCTAAGCATGCATCAGTGCCCCCATATTCATACAGATATAAATAAACAAACCCCTGAAGCTTCTAGCCCCCTGGCCTGCACTAATGGAAACCCCCCCAATCATCAAGAAACAGAGAAACGAGGAGCTCCCCAAAGATGGTAGGAATGTGCAGAAACATTCACCGCACTGACCTACTTAAAAACAAATGCGCCAGCACGTTTCCCAGCCAGCCTGCTTCCGTTTTGCATAACACACCAATATGTCCGAATGAGTGAATGTCTTCCTACAAATGACCAGTAAATCTTTTTTCCTCTATGATTTGTAAGGCGAAACGAATAGCTTCTCTCTGGTTCATCGCCCACACGGGTCTCGGCTGAGTACGTTGCTTCACCACGCCACCCTCTTTGCGGTGCCTCGCATGCTTTGGGTAGTATTTTTAACATTTTATTTAAAATGCCTTCTCCGCTGTATTTCGTCAACCTAGCATCTATTTTTAAACCAGACTGTTAACGGTTCACAGTTGACAATTTTGTTCACAGTTGATGAATTCTGATTTGTTTTTATTCACCCAAAATCATGTCACAGTAGAGGGAGGGAAATAATATCTGGGGCTTTGTTGGATTTAATAATGGGGTATGAAGTGAGTGGGCTGCAGACTGTAAGCATTCCATTGCCCCCTCTCCGCTCTCCTCTCCAGCGGTGCCAACTTCATTATGGTTCTCAAGTAGAGCCAGAACCTTCCACCCCAGGGCCTTGACACATTCTCATCTGCACCCCTCCCTGTTCATTCTACCCTCTGCTCAGACATGGTATTTCTAGATTTTCCCATTATCCCATATATAATATCTGTGGTAGTTTTAATGGATGGCCCAATAGACTGAAGTGTTCTATTAAAATTGAGCTTGGGGCCAGAGAGATGGCTCAGTGGTTAAGGTGTATGCCTGCAAAGCCTAAGGGGACAGGTTCAATTCCCCAGTACCCACATAAAACCAGATGCACAAAGTGGCACATGCTTCTGGAGTTCATTTGCAATGACTGAGGGTCCCGACATACCCATTCTTTCTGTCTCTCTGCTTGCAAATAAATAGATAGATAGATAGATAGATAGATAGATAGATAGATAGCTTTCAGCAGGTAGAGCCCTGCTGGGGGGAGTGTGTCACTGGGGGCAGATCTTGAAGTTCAGCCCTAAAGGTGTTTGGGGTGGAACTGAGCTGCCCTCCTAAGTATGTTCAGAGCAGTGTGAGCTCTGGCATTCGTGCTTGCTAGTGCTGGTGTTTGCTGGCAGCAGTTGCGTCTCTGCCATGGATCTATGGAAGCAAGCAGCTTCTAACACCATTGAGGGAGTTTCCCCCAGGATTTGTAAGCTGGAATAAACCCCTTTCCTCCCATAGGCTGTGCCTGGCTGGATGTTTGGGGTAGCAAAGAAAAGCTGGCTACAACAATACTCTAGAAACTTCTCTATTCATATTCTCTCTCTCTCTCTCCCTCTCTCTCTCTCTCCTTTTGTTCCCCCATCCATGGCTGTCATTGGCACCTGCCAAATCAACATCATGAGAATAGTCATTTGCCTCATTGACTGGGAACCTGGACCAGGGTGGAGGTTATACAAGGTATGCATGAGCATTCCTTGAAGGCAGGAAGGAATGCATACCTGTGTGCATGTTTTGTAAGGCTCTGGATGGAGCCAAAGTCCCGTGCCTGGGTTACCAGATGATGATCAACATATGTGAGTTGTGTCCTTGTGTGTTTCTGTCTCTCTCTCATTTAGGATTTCAGGACTCCAAACGAGAGCAGACCTTTCAAAACCAAGCCGCTAAGGTTGCGCACAAGAAAAGAACTTTTCTTTACAAAGATGCCAGCTAAATTTAGAAGGAAGCTCTAACTAGAAAATCAGCATTTTTTGCAATGCCTCATGTTTGCAAAAACAATAAATGCAAGTTTGGGTAATAATGGGTAGAGAAGAAGACATCCGCACGCTCTCAAGGTGTTACCCTACACAGTATTTCGTTGCAATAGAGGAAAAACGTACACTTCTACTAAAATATATGGCAGCTCACCTCTTAGCAACGAGAGCAAGCAACCAGGTCAGTGCTGCCAAGACTGGATCTGGCACACACCTGCTCCTGTGTTGAGAAGGGAGAGTACAGGGGAATTCTGATGGGGCAGGGCACACTCAGGGTGTGCAGTGGACACTTGTGAAATCCATCAAAACTGCAGAACCTAACCCTCCTCATGACAAAAACCAACCAAGCAACCAACCC
Source organism: Zapus hudsonius (assembly GCA_004024765.1). Taxonomy (NCBI): domain Eukaryota; kingdom Metazoa; phylum Chordata; class Mammalia; order Rodentia; family Dipodidae; genus Zapus; species Zapus hudsonius. The sequence goes on from PVHP010006721.1 coordinate 32,943, forward strand.
CAAGCTGAGATCTTAGAAGCTAATTGCCTAAACAACACCCTGGGGTGGGAACGTGAAAATGGTTCTGGATTAAGAGAGAGAAAACAAGTACAATGTGTTCTTGATTAGCTCCAGGATAATAATATCCAAAGCCATAAAGACGCTTTGGGGGAAATCACTGTGATTTTAATGTGAACTGTATTATTAGGTGAGATTACCAAATTATTGCTCTCAGGAGTGTGGTAATAAATACCTACTAAAGCTGTGATAAAGGAGAATGTGCCTTGTGTGGCGTGGAGACAGAAGGGGGAGATAATGGGGCGGGGTGCTAAGAAGAAAGGGGGCTGGGAATAGAAAAAGGGACAGGAATCATCCAGACCAGCTGGTATTTGGGTTTCCCCCCATTTTTTAAGAGTCAGAGTCTCCCTCCATCTAGCCCAGTCTGACATGGAACTTGCTCTACAACCCCAGGCTGGCCTTGAACTCATAGCCTTCCTGCCTCAGCCACCCAAGTCCTGGGACTAAAGGCATGCACCACTCCATCTGGTTAAATAGATAATATTTGAAAGTGCCAGAATTAATGATACCTAAATCTCTGTGCCAACTAAACGAATTTTTTTTTAAAATAAAGATTGTGCCTTTGCTTTTTGTAGGGATGATGTGTAAACTGCCTCTGGATGTTCCAGAGAAGAGGGTCCATGTGTGCACAGAGAGAACACCAACAGCTCAAAATGTTACCAAACCACCAAATTCTTGGTGACGAGTATAGTGCAATTCACTGTATGGTTCCTTAGGCACGATTATAAAATCAACAGCTTGGGAAGAAATTTTAACTTGGGTAGCCCAGTGGCTCTCTGAGGTTCTTCCCAGAAACCACTGCGGCCTGCCCCTCCCTGACACCTCCCGGCTGGCACGCAGGCCAGTCTTAACCACTGTAGTCACTTGTCCCCAGTAGGGCGCAGGCTCCTGGTGGGCAGTGACTGGACTCTGCTGGCTAATTAACGTATACAGGATATGAAAAAGAGGTCTTCACTAAGGCGCTCTGGTAGTTAAAGGAGCCGATGACTGAGAGTTTGCTGAAGCAGGAATTCTCTTAATTGATTTGAGCAAGTCTAGACTATGTAGAAGTCTCGACACACTTCCATGGGATTACAGTATTTGAGATCCTGTCGGGATAGCGTCTGCTGTAACAGTGGGGGAAACTGAGGCGGGAATCCAGACAACATGTCTGTGGTTATTCACCTAAAAAGCTTGTTGTCGGTGACTTCCTTTCAGGAAGAAAGGAGGCTGCTTTCAGCTCAGCTCATGCACAGGCACTGGCTGTTTGCTTTCAGATGCAGGGTGAATAAAGGTTCTGAAAATTTTGTAAGTAAACCAGCGCAGAGCATTTCATGTGAAATGTCAAGGCTCTGTACAAGGAAGCAAGCGTGAGAAAAAAAAAAACAAACAGATGCCACTTTCCTGAAGGCAAGAGGTCTTGTGACAGATTTCAGCTCTAAGCAACTCTGCAGCCTCTGCTTGGTAGACCCATGTGATGCCCCCTAGGCTCTCCCACATATACTTGGCCAGCCCCAGTCCTGAGCCCCGAGTACCACCCTCCATCATGGGGTCTACCTGGCTGGTGTCTGCTTTCTTCTCTGCCTGGTAATCTCTCAGGGCTGCAGAGAACTCATGGTTCTAAGTTTATATGACATGTCTCCTCCATCTAGAATTTGGGTGTGGGGAGCACAGAAGAGGAAGGGCTTCAAGCTCTCAGCTCTGCATCCTGTCCGATCCTTGATGAGAATGTGTTGAGTAAAAGGAGGGGCAGAAAGCAATAGTCCCTGGACAGAGCTGGTGGACAGACACGGATCTCCACCCTGGCCCAGTATTGTGACTAACTGCTCAGACCTTAACAGGACTCCACGGAGGCAAATTCAAACTGATCTGGGTCAGATGTCCTCTCAGCCCTACAGGACAAGGGCTCCAAGAAGGGATTTCACTAACTGATCCAGAAATGCAGGATGGTAATTCAGGGACAGAGTGATACCTGCACATCAGACCTGTGTCACCTGCTTGTGTTTCTGCTCCAAGCTCCTGCCTCTCTCTGCCCCCCCAGGTGATGCCCTCACATTCCCACATGGTCTTGGCATGTTTACTTGCCTGCTTTGTGAGACTCAGCCTGGCACACAGCAGATACCAAGAACGTGTTCGTTCACAGGATGTATGTAAGTCCTGCAACTCCATAAGGACAAGTGTCATGGTGCTTGTTTCACCCATCAAGAAACAGAAAGCGAGGGACTGACTGGGAGATGGCGCTTGCTTGCAAAGCCTGCTGACCCAGGTTGAATTCCCCAGCCTCTATGGTAAAGCTAAACAGGTACTTATTTGCAGCAGCAAGAGATGCTTGATGCCCCCATACATGCATGTGTATGCACACAAAGGCATGCACATTAAAAATAAACAATTTTTAAAATAAAACCCCCACAGAAACCCAGGTGAAGCAAGGTACGCTGTCTCTAGGCAGTAAGCAGTAGATCTCATTTTTAGCCCAAACCCTCAGCGTCTGTCGCTCGTGCAATGTGACATGTGATGACTTAGAGACTTCTACCATGGCTAGGGCTTTGGCAAAGCCTTTCTGGATGTCTAGGAGGGCTGAGTGATGAGGCGGAGGAAGGAGAGGGGAGACAAATGAAATGACGTCAGAATGATGAAAGGAGAGAGGGCAGGAGGAAGGAGGTCCCTGCTGGAGGCTGCTGAGCAGCAGGGTGGAGACAGCTCTGCTCCTTCTCCCACCACGGCACATGGAGCCCCTGACCATTGTGATGAGCGACATTCACAAAGGGTCGTGATTAGTGGAGAGAACTTAACCGTGAAGCTGCTCATCCCCCAGACCTGGATCACAGGATGGGGGTCCCATCCCTTTATACTCCAGGGGCTGCTGGGGCAGGAACTTAACTTCTCCCCAAGGTAAGAACTCCTCTGTCCCCCCCCCCACACACACACAGCTATTCCAAGTGAACAGGTGAACTGTGACTATTCCCATGGGTGCTCTCGGATCAAAGCAATTTCAGGAGTCTGAAGTTAAGAGAATCCCAGCCAGGGCCTCAAAAGAAAGGTGGGTTCCTGGGACCAAGACTCTGAATGTGATGGAGGCCTGACAGGCAGCTCCTGAAGGGTAGCTGTCCTTGCGCTTAAACCTGATGCCTGATGCAATTGTATGTCCTAAGAAAGAGGGCAGGGTGGGCTCACTGAAATTAACTAGTCATCTTGCCAGATCTCCATTTCCCAGATGAGCGAGGGAAGGAAGTAAGACAATCCTGGGGGCATGCCAGAAGGAAAGGAAGGAAGAAAAGTGAGAAGAAACACAAGGAAGTGAGAGGAGGAAGGGGAAATCCGAACCATCCAGAAGTGCAAGAGAACAGTGGGACCAGGGACCTCCCTCACCTGCCTCTCACCTAGCCTGGGTGTGTGGGTTCAGGCAGCTCCCAAAGAAAGAAAGAAAATGTGTCTGGGGTACCCACAGCTCCTTAAAATAGAAAAGGCTCTGGTGCTCTAGATGCCCTGAGCTTCCATCTCTCTGGCTGTCCCGATTTCCTGGCCGGGGATGGGGTAGGCTATACTAAGCCTGCTCTCCCAGCTGATGGCGTGACTGGGTGACAGCAGGGTCCTCCACGGTCAGAAGCCCCCCACTCTCAGCTCTCCAGCTATGATGCTGCCTGGGAGCACTCCTCTGTCCTCACCTCTTGCTGCCAGCCCAGGGCGAATCTGACACCTCAAGCTCAGCTGAACACTGGTGGTGAGAGTTAGATCAATTTGCATAACCCTTCCAAGTCTGTTTCCTTAGCACTAAATAAAGATAATCCTGTCTGCCACAGCAGTCAACAAGACAGAATGGCAAGTGAGGCTGGCCAGTGCTGGCAGCAATCCTGGCATGGGCAGACGACATGTCTTACTTCCTTCCCCTGTGTGTCTTCTGTCAGCCTCGCTTTCATCCTGTCTCCCTTCAACAGCTTCACACCTGAGCGGTCTTTGAAAATGTAAATTGCTTTGTGACATCCACCCCAGTTTATGTCATCCTCAGATAAAACTGGTTTTTGTTTTTTTTTAGCCTAGGCGCAAAGGGTACTGGTGATCCACACCCTACATGGCACCCCCTGCATACCAAGGTGACCACTCTGCTGAAGCTGACAGAACACCAAGCAATCCTTGCAGGGACCACCTATGTCCTCTCTGCTTGCTTCCTGGAGGCTGTCTCTGACGTCTTGCTTTGTAGCGCCAAGGAACCTGTGGGGATATCCCCAGGTGCACCCAGAACCTGTGCCCACTTCCAGGTTGCTTATGCACTGTATTTGTTCATTTGTTTGTTTTTGTCTGTCGAGGTAGGGTCTCACTCTAGCTCAGACTGACCAGGAGTTCACTAGGTGGTTACAGGCTGGTCTTCATCCTCCTACCTCTGCCTCCTGAGCGCTGGCATTAAAGGCATGCACCATTATTTTGATGACTTTCTTGCTTATCTCCTGAGTGCTATAAAGCCTTACTTTTACCTTATGTGTTTCTTCCCACACCCAGAGAAGCATCTAGAAAAGCACAGGCACTAAATAAACATGGGTGGGTAAATAGATACAAAGATGGATGGAAGTCATTCCTCGGTATCTAAGTGGCTCTGTGATGTCATACCCAGCTAAATTGACCAAATTAAGTCATTCCTCTCCACCCAGCTCCAGGCTTGGGCATGCCTGGGCTCCACAGACAGCATGTCAGCTCAACGATCTGGCAGATGCAAGGCTTGGATGGTCCCTCCTGATTGGTGGCCCCATCTGATTGACCACAGATCTCAAGCTGTTAACACTTCCCTCAAGTCCTGATTCAAACCCAAGTCCTCCCTTTTTGAGGTTGGTCGCCCTCAGGTCCTGATTTTGCTTTTCCAGCAATGTGACCCCAATACTTCCACAGCCACCCCTGATCTCCAGGCTCTCTTTCATTCTGCTATCTTCTCCCATCCCAAGCCCCCCTCCACTCCTCTGCTGAAAGTCCCCTGGAAGGCAGCCACATCTCCAAGTCACACCCCTCAGCTACACACAGTTCCATGCCTGACATGCTTTTGCCTCCCTGTGGCAGTTTGAATCAGATGTCCCCAACTCCATAAACAGCCTTGTGTGACATGAATACTTGGCTCCCAGCTGGTGGCAATTTGGGAAATGGAGCCTTGCTGGAGGAGGTGTGTCACTGTGGTGGGGAGACCTTCAGGTTTATTAGCCAGCTTGCCTGTGCTCAGCAGCTCCCTCTTGCTGCTATCTTCCAGCTGCTATGCCAAGATGAATACCCGGCCTCTGCTCTGCCATCCTTCCCCTGCCATGATGAAGCTTCCCCTTGAGATTATGAGCCAAAATAAGCCTTTTCCTTCCATCACTGGTTTGTGGCCAAGTGTTTTGTCCCAGCATGAAGAAGGTAACTACAACACTCCCTAATATGTTCTCCCCATGAGAATATAGCTGTTCGGGTTCAAGACTTTTGTAGAATAAATGCATGGATCCTTCATAGGACATATGTTTATTTACTTATCACCAGTGCTTGTAAAAATGGCCTATAAAGTCTTCATGATCTATATAAAGCTTAATGTAGCTAATTATGAACTTGATATCATGTTGCAACAGCTACCTATATTTTCTATTTTATTTTTTAGCCCAGCTCTACCAAGAGAAGTATAACACCATCTAATGCCTAAGGAAAAGGAGGCTCAGAGCTACTGCTCGGTGAAAGCCAGCTTAAGGTGCAGACCCAGAGATTATACTAGTCTCCCTGGCTCTGATGTCTGGTCTGTGCTCTTAAGAGGTGAGTGTTTGTTCTCAGGTCAAGGTATTTCACACAGTCAGGAGTCTGTCCTGAAGCCCACAGTTCTGGAAAGAACTCTTATTCTTCCAACAAGGCTGAGTCACACACTGGTGGACATTCTCTGAGATGTGCATTAGAGCAGCGGGGACTGAGAATTCCATCATTTTACATCTAGAAAGGCAGAGATGTGCTGCTCCCCCACACCCCCAGGTGTTCCCACAGCACCCCACCACAGTCCCATTGTCTTTGACAGGCTCTTCCTCTTCAGCCCCATGAGTATCCCAAGCACCTAGAACAGCACCCAGCCTGTGTTAGGTACCTTGCAATCATTGAATGAAGCAATGAGTGAATGAGAGAAACACAAACCTAAACCTCCCTGAAGCCCTGCCAGACCTATCACCAAAGAAACAGTGGGAAGATAGAGAAGGGGGCTGGGGAGATGGCTCAGAGCCTAAAGGCACTTGCTTGCAAAATTCCAAAGAAGGACACAAAAAGTGGTCCATGTGGCAAGAGGCCCTGACACATACACACACACACACACACACACAAACACACACACACACACACACACACACACACACACACGTGTGTGTGTACCAGCCCATGCACACATGTGCCTGCGCACACACACATGTACAAAGAATATTTTTTTTTTCAAAGAAAGAATGGAGGGAAACCAGCTATCTTCTAAGTGGCTATAGCAGGGCAGGGACTTCCCAGCCACGGAAGGCAGTTATGGGATGACCATATCAGTAATGACAGGGGAGGCCAGTGCAAGCAGGAGCCTATATCAGATCTATAACAACAACAAGACAGACTGATAATGGCTTTTTTGTGGCTTCAAACTCATTTTCTCCTGGCTCTGAACTTGGAGAAGGCAGGCTTTGTGGGCACTTTGTTACTGGGACGTGGTGAATGGAGGCTGAACTCAATGCTGACATACTCAGCAGGTGTGTGTGTGGGGGGGTGATGTGCATTTCTGACTCTAGACACCTGCAAATAAGCTTTCAAAAGGATGGCCCTGGGTGTGATCTGCCCCCATGTCTTCTGCATTGCTTTGCTGGCCTGGCACCACAGAGGACAGACAGTAGCCTTGCTCAGAGTCTCTGCATCAGAAACCCCTCCTCTTTCTTCCAGAGGCATCACAGATGGAGGAGAAGCAGGCAGAGCACACGATAAGGGTCTACATTCCATCCGTCGCAGTTCCCCTCAACACACTCTGATCAATGGCAACACAGACACCAGCTAAGCATGCCCACCAACTCCTGTCCAAAGCTAGCATCTCCCAAGGTTAAAAAAAAAAGCCATTAAAATTTCACACTGGGCTGGTACAAGATAAACATCACCAGCAAATTCAACCTCACTATATCTGTGCTTCAGCCTAATTTCTTCCTCTCTTCCCCATTACTTTCTGGAAAAAAAATATACCCCAGACATCTTGGTGAGTAAATCTTGTACGTGTTCATCAGAGCCAACAGAAATAAAACCAGAGATAAAGGGGACCAAAAATGCCAAAGCACACTTATAACCAAATGTAATAAGATTAAGGCGATATTTTAAACATGAAATAGTAACTCAAACTTTGAATGACTGCCTGATTTTACTGCACAGAGATGAAAGACCCTTTGGTACTGAACAAAAATGCCATCTAACTCAGAGAGGATTCGCTTTGCTTGACATCCCCTCTGTGGAAAATACATTTAAGTAATAAAATGCCCTTGTGAGAGTTCATTCTCTGATGATGGAGCCAAGGTGTGAAGCTCCAGAGGGCACTCAAAGGCTGTAATTTCTTCCTTTCTTTTCATTACACAGTTTTACCTCAATGGGTCTGATCTCAGTTCTTCTGAGTCAGCCAGATCAGGCACCCCAGGATGCTGAACCCAGTGACCATTTGCCCTGTGATACACGTTCATGTGCTAATGGTCCTGACTGCTTCTCCAAGGCCAGAACTTTCTAAGGCCCATCCTTGACACAGAGCCCCTCTTCTCTTGAGGCCAGAACTATAGCACTATGACTCTGAGATATTCACGGTTACAGGTGAACTCACTAGGCTGGTTAGGGTGTAGCCATCTGATACTGGAATGTCTGTTCCTGGTTAATTTCTTGGGATGCACAGAGAGAAACAGATCTGAAACCAGCCTGCCAAGGAACCTAGAGAGGACAGGATATTAGTAAAAATTATGAGATGCTGAGAGCCCACGTAGATAGTTGGGAAGAGTGATGGGGATCTGTCCACGTAAGCAATCTGCACAGCTCCAGACAGGTGGAGTCAGAATAAGAACTCAACAGTAAGAAGCAGTTATTTGGGGACAAAATCCCTCTGGGAATCCCGGAGAAAACTGCAGGATATGGAAGATTTCGGTGAGGACATAGACCAGCGTCTAAGGGCAGAAGGGAAGTAGTTGGTACAGTTTCTTCTTCCTTCCTTCCTTCCTTCCTTCCTCCCTCCCTCCCTCCCTCCCTTCCTTCTTCCCTACCTCCTTCCCTTCCTTCCTTCCTTCCTCCCTCCCTCCCTCCCTTCCTTCTTCCCTTCTTCCCTCCCTCCTTCCCTTCCTTCCTTCCTTCCTTCCTTCCTTCCTTCCTTCCTTCCTCCCTCCCTCCCTTCTTCCCTCCCTCCTTCCTTTCCTTCCTTCCTTCCTTCCTTCCTCCCTCCCTCCCTTCCTTCCTTCCTTCCTTCCCTTCTTTTCTTTCTTTTATTTTTCCCTAATTAGCCTTAGATTTCTCTCCTGGCTGTGTGTCCTTGGGCATGGAACAGCCTGGGCTGGGCCTCACCTCCCAAGATCTGAGCAAAGAAGTGGTTTCAAAGCCCTAGATGCTCATCACACAATCAGTCCTCCCTCCAAGCTTCTCTGGAGCCTTTCCTCCCCTCTGTCCTACCCTCCCCCCAAATTTCAAAGCTAGAAAGTTCTAACTAGTCCCCCCCTTTCTCCCTCACTAAGTCTGCACTTGTGTATTTTGATGTCAATCGGAACCTGCGTTAATCAGGCCAAAATTCACTAATGAAGGACAGCTGTGATCTCCAGGAAGCTAGCTGCTCTCCAGCTAATATAATTTGTGTTGCATGCAGACGAGTGATGTTTCGAACACCCTGACATCAAGCCCTGGGGGAGGGGCGACTCATGGCTGAAGGGAGGCAGCTTGGCCTTGTAGGGCCAAGCCCCAGCTGTTTCCTCTCATGGTTCTTGTTCCCATGTCTTGTAAGGAGGCAAAGGAATCTCCCTGGGTCTTTCATCCATAGAAAGCTGGGGATTTATATAAAGTAAAGCATTCTCTACAACCTTCCAGTCTCCACCCGTCACCACCCATCAAGCATAGAGCGAAGCAATGAAACGTAAAATGAATGAAATATCTCTCTTTGAGGAAAGTCCTAAGCACGTGATTCTAACAGAAGGGACCTTCAGCAAGCAGGAGGACAGACAGCAAGAGGCCACAAGAGCTTTGTGGTGAGCGTTCCTAAGGGGTTTCATCAGACAGCTCACCCCTGACACAAGACTGGCCACCATGAACAGAACATCCGTGTGGGAAGCAGACCCAAAGGTAGCTGCACAGAAGGACCTACAGTTGCTAGAAAGGAAAAGGCAAAGTTTAAATTTAGAGCTGGCACCAGCCCCAGCTCCTGGGCATTTGAAGGGCAAGATCTTCCTGTGGCATTTCACTAAGCAGCACCCCGCACCAGGCGATCCCACGGGCCAAATGCAAAGACTGCACCCGTGCAACTGCCCCTCCGGGAGGAGAGGGGCCTGACCGAGGGAAGGGGCATGGGAGCTTGGCTGCAGAGAGCAAGATCAGTGTCCAGGGGAGAAAACCCGGAGAGCAGTTTGGAGCTCCCCTTGGGGAAGGAAGAGCATTTGTTTCCATAGTGAAAATGGGTCCATCCCCACCCATCAGGGAAAGGCCCTTTCTCCTCCTTTTAACCACGACAGTGACAGCCAGAGGCAACCACAATGATGCAGGGAGTGACTAGCTCACGTGGCTCTCGCCATGTTCTGCTCACTGTAGAGGATTTGTGGACCCCATAGTTGGCGATCTGTATACGCAGGGCTGGAGCATGTCGCCACACTCTCATGAGTCCAGGTCTCCCTTCTGTAGACTGACAGTAATAGCGCCGAGTTCAAGGGCTATCCAATTGCAGGCCCATGACCTAAAAACGCTCAAAGGTGTTTGTAATAGGCTCCCATGCTACCCCTGGGGCTGATCTGATACCTGGTTCCTTCTTCTACCCACCTCCCATTTTGCCTGCAACCCTTAAACTCTGGCCAACCCCAGTTTTCCCCTACGGACAAAACAAGCCTCCATAAAAGTTGTAAGATGTCCAGGGATCACCTTTTCCTTGCCCGTGATCATCAAGGCACCGGACAAGACAGCAGCGGAGTTCCTGCTGTGGCTGCAGGGCTGCCCAGAGCCGAATGAACTCACAGCCCTCGGCAAGAATCTGTCGTCAAGGAACGCAGGGCTCCAACATGGGGAACAGGGTCACTGTTTGGCTCTGGAAATGGGTCCCCTGGGGAGGTGGTTTGCCAGGCTCTACACACCTGGAATGACATTCCTAGGGCACGTGATCCTTCCACCATCTACTCACTTGATGTTCCATCCATGGTTACCAAATGCCTGGCAGATGCCTGGCGTTACCAGCCCCTGATTCTACTCCAGAGAACAAGCTTATGCCCGATCTCACTCCAGTCCTCCCAAGGTCTACATTACAGTGGGCACATTTCATCGCAAGTCAATAACAAAGGAAAGAAACCCCTGACTCTCAACTAGGCGTCATTTTTAGCAAAGCGTCACACTGGGCTCTGCAGCAGGCTGTGTGGGCTCATGCGGAGGTGTCTCCAGCTTCCTAGGATGGATGGAAACTGACTCAGAGAAACCACAGGATCTGTCCCAGTTTACCAAAATGAGACCTGATTAATGTTTTCGGAATGCTAATGAAACCTTACCTAAGGAGCAAGCTGCTATTATTTCCCTAGCTGTTGGGGAAATCCTAATAAATTGTTGTTGAAATTGATGAGATCAATACAATATGAAGCCACCAGTAACAGATTCCAAAGGAACTGGTGAAGGAAGCAGGGGAGAGACTTTTTCTTTCCCTCCCATCCGAGCCACTGCAGTAGGCAGTCACCTCGTGACCTTCTGTAACGGTGAAGGTCACATATATAGCTGCATCGGAAAGGGCCATGGGTGTGAGGTGGGGATGCTACATGCTCAGATGTGCGACACCTCCGTGAGCCCTGGTGTCCGCTGAAGGAGGAAGACTTCTCCTGGCATCGCAGACAGCTCTTGGCAGATTGGGGCACTCGTTCAATGGCAGCGGTTTGGGCATAATTAACACGATCCCTGTGTCACACAGTTCACTCACGACCTCTCGTTGTTGTTCAGAACTAAGTGAGACATCTCCGTCACACCCTCCAAGATGCAGGAAGAAGTGGAGGGTGAGGTCTAGCTGGAAGAAGTGGGTCACTGGAGGCGTCCTTCTGCTGCACGCCACGATGGCTTACCTCAGCTCAGACCCCAGGAGGGTCAAGTGACTACGGGCAAAACCAGGAGCCCCTATCTCTGCTTCCTTCACTTATTTATCACAGGTATATTTTGTCACAGTGACTGAAAAGCTCCCGGACACACTATCATCACCCCAAATTGCAAAGTGTTTGTTCCAGCATTACTCAGATGTGCAAGTTCAAATTCTATCTGGGACTTGAGAAAACTGTTTCCAGCTGCAAGTCTGTAAAATCATAAACATGTTAGGTGCTTCCAGGAGCCAGCAGCCAAAGTAAATAATGCTTCAAAGATAAACATTCGGAACAGGCAAATCTGAAGGGAGCACTGGCTCTCAGCAAGACAGAAACCAACCAGAGCAGACATAAAATCTCTTTTTTCTTAATGTCACTTATCTACCTGTGTGCGCGCATGGGTGTGTAGGCACACCAGGATCTCTCACCACTGCAAACAAGCACACATGCAGCTTTATGTGGGTGCTGGGGAATCGAACCCAGGAGGGTAAGCTTTGGAAGCAAGTGCCTTGAACAGAGCCCTCACATATTAAATCTTACAACTCCAATCCTGGCATCCTGTGAACAGTATGGTGACATTGGGACCCAGAGCTTCAAGGCACCACACTTTCATGGCATTGTTGGCCACCATGCACGTGGCTGCTCTCTGGGATTGGGGTTTTAAGGCAATGCCTGCAGTTTGACCAGGTTGACATTGTGTGATGCCAGCCGCTGTATCTTCCTGGGGTCTAAGAGTAATGGTCCCACTCCATGACGTCACTGGGTATGCTAATAGGCAATATTGGCCACAGTTGCTTTGTGTAGCAAGTAACCTGCCTGGCCTCCCAGGCTTTCCTCTGACGTCTCGGTGGAAGCTGCCACACCCCTATAGCTTTGTATTTTGCTATGTGAAGAGTCAGTACCAGGTGAGCCTAAGGAGCAAGGGCATGAATCATGGTTAGGCTGTGTGGATCCAAGGCTGGAGGCAGGCACAGAGTGAAGCATGGCAGCCAGGGAAGAAAGCCTGTGATGAGTTCCCAAGACCTGTCACCAGAAACCATTGTACCTTCCACCCCTGGGCCTGAGATCCGCTCAATGCCTTTTGCTTGTTGTCCTGATACAACAGAGCTGGTTTTTCATTAGCTGTGCCGTATGTCTCTCCATCCAATTCTACCTTCGTGTGCTTCTCTTACGTTCCTTTCTGGCTCAGGGAGTGAGTTAACCAAATCTTTAGACTCTCCGGTAATTATAAATTCACCTTTTGGTCACGTCTTTGCTCCTGAATCCTACTACATCGAGGTAGAAGTATCTGAGGAGTTTCTTCTATATTTTTTTGTTAGAAATTTCTTCCACTAGATAACACCCTAGGTCATGGGGCTTTTTAAATTTTGCTTTCCACAAAGCCCTAGGACATGGGCACAGCTCATCCGAGTTCTCTGCAGTGGTATAACAAGGATGACCTTTGCCCCAATCTCCAACAGACTATTCTAGATTCCCATCTGCCATCTCATTAGCATTCCGGTCACAACTACTTATCCAATCCGTAAATCGTTTGGGCTCCTTCCCAGTTACCTTCTCTTCTGAGCCCTCGGCAGTCCCCCCTAATGCTCCACGGACAGTACCCTGAGCTTTTGCTAGCCTGCACCTCCAAATTCTTCCAGCCCCTGCCCTCGCCTAGCTCCAGTTCTGTTCTACCTTCCCAAATATTGGGGGCATCACCACGACCTTACTCTCTCTAACAATTTCCTGGGTTTGCTCATTTTCTTTTATTATAAAAGAAATAAGTTGGATTAATAAACCTCAAGGCCCAAGCTGACTGCGGAGATTGATGTGTTTATTCCCAACTCTCAGGAGGCTGAGGCAGGAGGATCATTGTGAGTTTGAGGCCAGCCTGGGCTACAGTGAGACCCTACCTCAAAAAATAAATAAATGAAACGAAAAAACCTCAAGGCCTACGCCCCGTGACACGTCTTCAGGAAGGCTGTACTTCCCAAAGGCTCCCCCTTTGACCATGTGCTATGGGGAACACTCTATACTCAAGCAATCACAGCATCTTATGAGAGATACCTAGGAGGGGATCTGGGAGGAGGGCAGAGCTCACTGACACTGGAAAACTTCCCAAATAACCAGTCCAGGGTATAAGCACTGGACTCTAACTGGCTATTTTTCCCCTCTGACTTGCTTGGGACACCACGGAGATAGACACGGAGCCAATGCAGAAACGGTCTATCATTTAAAAACCACAGAAATGAAAGCAATACTTTCTCTAACAAAACATGCAAATCCCACACAAGAAAGCTGCTAGTTTAAGGTTGTATTTCAATGAAGAGGGGTTGAGCCTGCCTCCAGAACAAACAAATCACTCACCACAAAACGGCAATTTGAGGTTCGTCCTTTTGCTAACAAAATTGCTAAGCAATTTCTAAACTTCTTGCAGAGAAGCAATTAGCCAGCAGACGTATCTCCGAGTCCCAGAGCGCGTCTCTGTGCAAGAGAACTGCACCCCCCTGGCTCTGCCTGGAGCCATATCCAGGCCTTCTCCTGCTATGGATCATGTCACATCTGGCACACAGTACAGACAGCTTAGTGGACACTTGACCTTCCTCTGCAGTGGTACCCAGCCTCCTATTGGCATAAGCACAATGGAAGCTAAGCATGGCGGCACCTGCTTGAGGCTACCCCTTCCCCAGGCTCCCCACCCAGAGCAGAACATAGCAGACCCTTCTGCTGGCAGTGGTTAATGAAAGGAAGACCTCAGTCAAGTTCAGTTGCTGGGCAGGGTTTCATCTTGACTGTGTGATACACCTCTCAAACATTCCATAGCCCCCAAGCTGAAAGGAAAGAGACACAAACAGAACAGGCAGCTTATTTAAAGCGACATCTCTTTGTTCCCCTGGGCTTTTAAGCCAGGAGCTTTGACAAGATGCAAGTCTAATCTCTGGAGACTGGGCCCTGTGCTTCTGAGCATTTTCTCTTTCCACGACTCTCTGGCTCGGTTCCACATTCTCCTCCCTGCCTGGCCCAGATCCTTGCATGTTACATGCCAACACAGCCACAGAATTGAACTGAGACCAGAAGGAAGGCAGCCTCAGGTCCTAGGCAACTGGAGCCACAGATCCCCCATGTGTCTACCCTTTGGGGCTCACTGGCCAAGAGTCAACGGAGATCTGAAGGTGTTGCTGGGACAAAACACCTGACCAGAAGCAGCTGATGGGAGGAGAGGGTTTGTTTCAGCCTCTGGTCTCAAGAGGAAGCTTCCTTATGGCAGAGGAAGCATGGCAGAGCAGAGGCTGGGCATCACATCTTGCCTCAGCTGCTGGGAAGTAGCAGTGAATGATCTGGCTCTGGGATAGGGGGAGCTGGGCTATAGCACCCCAATGCCCACTCCAAGTCACACTGCTCCTCTAGGAAACTGCCACCAGCTGGGGACCAAGCATTCAAATTCGAAAAGCTGTGGGGGGGGGCATCTCAAACCACCACAGAGGAACACACAGAGAAGGGGGGGGTGCTGGCAAAATGGTGTCTACAGGAACCTGGGGACTCAACTTCAGATGCAAGAGTTACAGGTCATTTGTTCCCATTTTCCCAGAGACTTTCTCCTTCCTTCCATCCCATCCTTTCACCAATATGAATTGAACACCCCCTAGCTGCTGGGCATTGCACTAGGCACTGGGAATACAGAGACTCCAGCAAAACAGCACCAAGCTGGGAGGAAAAGACAATCCTAAGAGTTCTTCTAAGCAAATAATCAAAGCTCTCCGAGATAAATCTGAGACACACTTTCTCCATAACAACATCAATGCCAGGCGCACATGTGCTGGAGAAGGTACGGAGGGAGGGACACGTTCACTCACAGCCCTTAGGTGCCAGTCTTGGTTTCTAAAAAGGGACAAATCAACTGTTCTGAGGGTGACTGCATTTAATTGTTCCCCTTGGCTCATGGGAGGATTCCCCACAGTTGGTGATTTGGGAGATCACTGAGTGATCCTCTGCTCCAGGCAGGGACCTTGAGCTTGTCATGATTTCATTCAGATGTGGCACAAAGCCCGGCACCAGGGCATCTGCAGACCGAGTGGAGAATGGAGATCGGGCAACGCTTCTCTCCAGGTCTGTGAAACCTCTCAGCATGCGGGATTTAAAACATTTACTCTAGCATAATTTTTTAAAAGATATTTTATTTTTTCATTTTAAGGAGAGAGAGAGGGAGAGAGAGAGAGAGAGAGAGAGAGAGAGAGAGAGAGAGAGAGAGAGAGAGAGAGAGAGAGAGAGAGAGAGAGAGAGAGAACACGAGCACACCAGGGTCACCACCTTTTCTGGGTCTGGCTTATGTGGGTAATGGGGAATTGAACCCAGGTCCTTAGGCACTGGAGTCAAGTGCCTTAACCTTTGAGCCATCTCTCCAGCCCCTAGCATAATTTAATACTGTGCAATATTTAGATCTTTATACCGTTTACTCACAAAGCTAATCTACCCGTCAAGACAGAACAGAGCCATCTAGGTCACGTGACTATATCATGTCAGTTTCTACAGCACCATCAACTCACCTTCCATTATCATCCTCTCCCGTCCTGTAGCTGGCCACACAGAGGCCTTCCCCATCCTCCTGCCCCAACTACCTTCCTTCTAACATGTGTCTATTGGGTCATTTTTCTGTGTTAGGCATTGGACATGTTGCTGGGAATAAAAGAATGGATCAAAAGTCAAACAAATGGCTGGAGAGACGGCTCAGTGGTTGAGGCACTTGCCTCCAGTGCCTAAGGCCCCGGGGTTCAATTCCCCAGATCCCACATAAGCCAGACCCTCAAGATGGTGGGCCTGGTGTGCTCTCTCTCTCTCTTTCTCTCTCTCTCTTTCTCTCTCTGCTTGAAAATGAATAAATAAAATATTTTTAAATGATGTGCTGTTAAGCTATTCATTATTAAAAAAGTCAAACAAAGATATAATTCTGAGTTGATCATAGCTCACTAAGAGAGGGAGAATAATCTTAACAAATACAAAATTAGGAGCTGGGGAGATTGCTCAGTGGTTAAAGACACATGCTTGCAAAGCCTGAAAGCTTGGGTTCCCCCAGCACCCACATAAAGACAGAGGTACAATGCGGCTCATGTGTCTGGAGTTCATTTGCAGCAGCAAGACGTCATGGCGTTCCCATACTCTCCCTCCCTCTCTATCTTGTAAATAAAGAAAAGTATTTTTAAAAAGCAAATACAAAAGTAAGCTGTGATGAATGCTACGGAGATGTGTAACGGGCTGCACCCTCATCGGGGACATCGGGAAGGCAACGAGAGGACAGGATCTTGGCAGGACTGAGATCTCAAAGGACGAGCTGACATTTGCCACTGGTGTGCAAAGGAGAGGCAGTATTCTTGCTTCTACACAACGCTGTTTTCCCTGGAAGCCCTTCCCTTAAACAGCTCAGACATTGGCCTCTCAAGAGACCCCTCTTATTACTCAGGGAGATCTACTTTGTGCCACATGGGGGAAGGTGGCTGTCACGTGACAGTTAGGGGGGTCTCTCAGAGATGAGCTCCAGCTAAGGCCAGAATGACGAGGAGATTCCAGCTGTGAGAAGTTCCAGGAGGAGAGAGAAGAGAGAAGAGGCAGTGACACAGTGCGCGAAGGAGACCCTCATGGGGACGAGTTTGGTATTGTGGAGACAGGAAAGCATGCCAAGGTGCAGGGAGCCGGGCGTGGTGGCGCACGCCTTTAATCCCAGCATTTGGGATTAGGCAATGCTTGGGAAGACTACTTTACTACAAGGTCAAAGGTCAATGGAAGGCTACTTTACTACAAGCTATCCTAGCCAATCCCGTGGCGTCTGGGGGTGGCAAGCAGGAGCCAGCCAATCATGGGACGATCCGTGTCCTTTTTTCCTATAAAAGCAGCTGCTTCTTAGCGCTCGCCCCTTCGCTTCCAGCTCCCCCCTCAATCAAAAGGCTCTCCAATTAAGTGTGATTTGAGAAGGATCCTCGCGTGGTGGTGGTTCTTCCTCGCTCGCCGCACCAAGGCAGCTGGTGGATCAGAGTGGCAGAAAGACAAGGTAAGACCAAAGGCCGGGGTCAGACATGGAGAACATGGGTGAGCAGGGTAAGAGGCCATTGTGCAAGTGACGGGGCACAGTTGTCATTTCCCAGCTTCTCTGTGGGGAACAGCCTGCAGGCAGACACTGATGGCAATGGCGAGGCCAGTGAGCAGGCCAGGCGGAAGCTACGTGTCATGGAGTGGCCGTGTTCAACCTTAGGCTCTAGTCTGAAGGGAAGGATGATGAGAATTAATGGGACTGGCTGCAAAGAACAAGGCAAAATAAGAATCCAAAGATGGCTACGACATGCTTGACCTGAGTCACATTAGCAAACTGGGGGAGGTAGTGGGGATGCAGAAAATCGGGGTGCTCCTTGGGCCACATTAAATGTGAGGTACCGATGGATGAACATTTAAGCAAATGACTCTGTTGGTCACCGATATCTACTCTGCCTCTGTACCATGGTATTCCCGTTGACTGCATAGGACAGTTCAGCCAGGAAAAGTTGAATTTTTATATATGGCAACTATTATTAGCAGAAGCCAAGACTACTTGGTTCAGGTCAATCTGGGTTCAGGTTGCACTTCTGTTACTTATGGATTTAGGCAAGGACGCTTCATGATGATGGTGATTCTGTCTGTAGATAATATAGAATTGTGCACACCAAGGTGGTTGTGAGGATGGGATTTACTGAGTGCAGAACGGATGGGTGGCCATGGCTGACTCCTACTTGCCCTCTTGAGACACAGGGGCCCTGTGTTGAGGAGGATATGGACGTTGGCTGTGGTTCTCCATTCTTAGCATTCATTATTACTATCCTGGGTTGATAGAAAACTCACGAAAGAAAAAAGCCTGAGCAATTCCGAAAGTAGTCTAGCAATACTGTTTTAAGTGACTGAAATGGCAGGTCAAGAGAAATGACAGCTCCAGAGGTAAAAATGGGGTTCTACAAACCCTGCAATCAAGGGAACCTATGAGCTGTGAAAACCAAGTAACCCCAGGAACCTTAATTCCCTCTCATGGCTGAGCTGTGGTTGCCAGAAGAAGTCTGGGAGGGAGGTGGGCAGGCAGGAGGGAGGAGAGGGAAGCAGCTGACTTGCCCAGGGGTGGAATCACTGAGATCATTTGGGGTGACTGACAGCGCACCGAGGGCACAGAACTCCTCTGCTTATATGGGATGGTAATGGGGTTCCTGTGGACCACCCAGTCTCTGGCTGTAACGACCCCTGAAATTGCTCAGTAATATACTATATATACTCATTTTCCATGCATGGCTTCTCCTTCCAGGCGGCTAAAACAATAATCATTGCCCAAGACCAAAATAAAAACAAATAGGTTGCCATGACAACAACTTCTGAGTAAGATACTTGGGAGATGGGGACCACACCGAGGCAGAACCAATGGGAGCTGTTATTGTCTTGACAGTCTGAGCCTCTACCCCACCACCACCACCAACGCCCAGATTTCCTGCTTAGGACAGAGTGCCCACAGGTCAGACACAACATTAGCAGGTAACCTTGACCCTGCTGATGACTCTGAGGAACAAACCACAGAAGCCAATTTGAATCTAAGAAATTAGTAAACTGTCCATGTGATCATTTGCCAAGATTCACAGACTCTCATCTTTATCTACCTGTGTGTATATATTTTTAAATACTTTATCACTTTTGACTTCTGACTGTCCTCTCACAGATGAGTCGGAAATGTGACTTCAGACTGCTCTGATATTGGGGACTTTGAGAGTCAGAGTGATGCTGTATTGTAGCCTGGCTTCTCCGTCCTGGGGTTAAAAGACTCTAGGAGTGCTACTGAGTCTCAGTCTCTCAGTCTCTCTCTTTCTGTGTATGTGTCTCTGTCTGTCTCTCTCTTCCCCCATGTGTAGAGTTGAAGAAACTACTTAACCCTTGTACCATCTCATAGGACTGGTGTCAGAATGTGTAATGGTATGGCATGACTGATACTGAACAGAGCATGATTACCGGTGTTCATGGGCCACACATACTTGGTGAACAGGGAAGCTTGGGGTACAGGGTGGCCAGATCAGGGGAGGTAAGGCTAGCCTCGGAAGGGGGTGCCAGAGCAGACGCTGCTCTCTGTCCTTGTAGAGGGCCACCTTTGCTTAATTCCTGGGGGTGAAGGGTCTTGCCCCCTCGTACTCTGGATGGCCTGAGTCCATTCTGGCATAGGCGGTCCACCCAGTGACCAAAGCTGCTTGTTTTCATTTGTGAGCTCTGCAAGGGCGGCCAGCTCCAGCCATGTATTCAACATTCTACACACATTGAGCACATTGGAGGGACTCAGCAAGCATTTGACAACCAAATGGAGAGTGGAGGAGAAATGAGGTGATGTCGCAGAGAGCCAGAGACAGTCCCTCCTGTGGGCTGGGTGGAGGGATCATCACCTCACAAAGCTTGAGAGAAGCTTCTAAATTCAGGTGCTCCTCCTATATGTGGCGTGAGTGACAGTGCACCTGAACACCCTGTCATACCAACAGCTTGAGAAGCTACTGTGCTGGGAACTTCCATGAGACTCTTGCCACACCCAGTGCCTGCTGGAGATCCTGTTATCATGATGGCCATGGCCACACCCACTGTTTAGGAACTGGCCCAAGGTCACCTACTTGGGAGGAGGAGATAGAAGAGACTTCATGAATAGAGCTATGTAAAAGCCCAGCCTTTGGGGCCAAGGAGAGGACAACCTAGGAGAGAGTAATTAATACTCTAGATGGCTTATCTAGGAGACAGATAATGTTCCAAGAACTTCATATGTATCAACGAATCTAATTTGCACAAAGACCCTTTATTCTCATTTTTGCAGAAAAGGGAATTACCTAGCTTGTTCAAAGTCACACATCTAGCAAGCTGAGTGGAACTACAGCCTCCAGTTCCACTGAACAAGCTCTGAGCCATGACACGGACCTATCAGCCCTCCCCTGACCGTCCTTATGCTCTCATACCTGACGGATCTAGATCACACCCTGTTTCCATGCCCGCCTTCTGGAGATTCAGGGATCAACCCTGGGCTGGAATCAGCACCCTGCATGGGCCCAGCAGTTGGGACTCTTGAGAGACCAAGGCAGACCCCAGAAACACTGGTGGCCTCTTTCAATGCTGAGGACTGGGAGGTCTGAGTAAGAAGTAAAGTCAGTGAATGGAGTTGGAGCCCCTGAAAAGTCAAAAGACAAGGCACCACCTTTTAAACACGTGGCCTTCAGAAGACCATCTTCCTGGTTCCCCTGGCTTGTAGCACTGGTCCCAGAGGCCAGGTCAAACCTGCTATTCAATTGCACCTCCATCAACCACTGACTCTCATCTCACAGGTGGTTTTGCTTAGTTTCTTCTTACCATACTAAGAACCATCACTGTCCCTCCCACCCAAGCAGGCTGTTCTTAAAAGGTCACCAGCTCTCCATAGGCCTCCTTAGGAGACTTGCTCTAAGCCCAGCCAGTCTCTGCTTGGCCCTTGTGGCTGATGGCTCAATCCCCCAAGACTCTGTCATCCTGAGGACAGGTTCGAAGGGCAAGATCAGTCCATGCAGATCAGGCTCCAGTCCCAGAAGGATGTTAAAATCCAAGACATACTTCGAGCCCCAAGTTTCTTCATGAAAGAAGAATCCATAGCAGTGGAGTATTTGTGGGAACCCCTTTATCTTTTCAGTGTTTCATGGAGAAAAAATAAAAACATTTTGGAAAATGCCAACTCTGTTCTTCCACTACTCAGATTAGATGAGGAGGGACTTGGTGGCTTGAATGAGACATTCACCATCGCTTCACATGTTTCAAAAACTTGGTCTGCACACAGCTGGTGGCAATTGGGGAGTTGGAATCTTGCTGAAGGAGGCATTTTGCTGGGGGCTGGGTTTGGGATGTTGTAGCTTAGCTTCCCCTTTGCCAGAATTTGCTCCCTCTTGCTACCTCCCAGCTAATGTGACAAGATGTGATGCCCGGCCACTGCTCTGCCATGCTTTCCCTGCCATGAGGGAACTTCCCCTCAAGAATAGGAGCCAAAAGAAACCCTTTCATTCTATACACTGTTTCTGCTTGGGTGTTTTGTCCCAGGAACAAGAAGGTAACTGTTGCAGATGCTGATGCTGAAGGCGAGAAACAGGGAAACAGAATACAGGGAACTCTATGTGTTAACAGTTGGACACTCTCCAGATTTGACCTGTATTGTTCAACTTTTAAAACAGTTCTATTGATGCGTAACATATCAATCTATAATATTTTCCGTAGACACTTCAAGGAGCTTTGATAAGTATTAACACACACATACATATAAAAACCATCACCATCACCTAGGTAACTGACATACCCAGCATCCTTCAAAGCTTCTTCAAGACCTTTTTTTTTAAAAAAAATATTTTATTTATTCATTTCAAGCAGAGAGAGAGACAGAGAGACAGAGAACCAGGGCCACCACCTTGTGGGTCTGGCTTATGTGGATACTGGGGAATTAAAACCCAGGGCCTTAGGCACTGGAGGTGAGTGCCTTAACTGCTGAGCCATCTCTCCAGCCCCTTCAAGACCTTTTGAAATCCCTCCCTCCTACCTTCTTCTCTTTACCATACTTAACCTTTGGTCTGCCCTTCAAGGAAAGGTTAGCTTAAATTTACTAAAGTTTTATTGTCAATTTCATCAATATAGGCTACTGTTTTAGTCTGGCTTTTCTCAGTATAATTATTTTAATACTAATCAGGTTGCCCCATACCTCAACGGTCCCTACCTTTTTATTTCTGTACATTTTCTTATTTTACAACATGGTGGTTTGTGTGTGTCTCAAAAAAAATCACATGTCAGAACTCTAATTTCTCAATGCAGCAGCGTTGAGGATTTACGTCAGCTTTCCATCACTGTGACAAAAGTGAAAACATTCAAAAAGGAGAGAAAGATTTATTTGGAAATATGTTTTTAGAGCTTTTGCTCCATGGCTGGCTGGACGCACTGTATTGGGACCAGAGAGAAGCCAAACATCATGGTGTGCAGGAGTCACAGAAAGAGGGGACGAGCTTAGGGTCTCCCTATCCCCTCCAGGGCATTCTGTCAGGGATCTAGCTTGCTTCAACCAGGTCTTACCTCCTAAAGGGTCCACACCTCCCAACAGGGTTAGTAGCTGAGAACGAGATCTTCAACACATGGGCTTTTGAGGAGACAGTAAGATCCAGACGAGGGGAAGGTCTTTGGGTCATGGAGGAAATTCATTTATGAACAGATGCATGCCTTTTATGAGGGCAAAGGTTAGCTGTGATGGGAGGGCCCTACCCTTCTCTACTGGTATCTGCTGCTTTCTGAATTGTGCTGTGTTATCTAGCAAAACCATGTTGACCTTCAGAACTTAGGAGCCAAAACTGATCTTTCCTTTATAAATTACCTCGTCTTAGTTATCTTGTTATAGTAGGAGACAATTGACTTAAACACACAGAAGCGAGCATATTGTTTTACTGGTATGATGGTTAACTGCTCTCTGATTGGATCTGAGGCCCACTCCACAGAAGGGAATTCATATCTGGGACTGAAATCCTAGTCAAAGCCTATGTCTGGGAAAGCCACAGAACCATGGGGGAAGTCACTACTGGTGTTTCCATAAATGCTTACAGTGGGACCATCAAATTGCCCTTATAATATTGAGATCAATCTTAATTTTATTCATCCTATCATGATGTTACATCAATGTGGTTGGAATTTTTATTTCCTCAGTGATAGTGAAGTTAAGCACATTTTTTTTTTAAGTTTAATATCCACATGACTTCTTTGGTGAAATGTCTGTTCAAATCTTTTGTCTATTTGTGTGGAGGGGCTATTATTATTGGATGGAAATTCTTTATAAATCCTGGGTAAGTCCTTTATCAGATGCATTTTCCTTTATCCAGGCCATGGATTCTTTCATAATTCACTTAACAATGAATTGGGAAAGCAGAGTTAGGAAATTTTTAAAAATATTTTTATGAAGCATTCTTGCTAACTATATGCTAACACCATGTCTAATTCCCAGTAGGTCATAACCATTTTTCCTTAGTACCCCAAACATGTCTTTTTCTTTTTAGAATTTGGTTTGGTTGTTTTGATTTAGATTCAACCATGTCTCCCACTCCACATTCTTTCATGTACAAATCGGGCTCACTTTATGACTCCTATAAATTCATGTTCTGATTTTGTCTGATGGATTCTCTACAATCTCCTCTCACATCTCTCTTTATGCTGCCGAAGCACTTTTAAATGGGAGCTGGGTTCATCTCTAACTATCACTTCTTGGCATACCTATGAGCTGTACACATGGTTGTGAACTTATATCATGTGAGGTCAGAGGACAGGACAGGCTCCCGACTTACGTCATGCCGAGTGTCACCCGTAAACATGAAGCTCACCATCAACATGAATCCAATGATCTCATCCATGCTTGATTGTTACCTACTTAGTTTATCATTCGAAGGTGGAAAATGATGCTTTTCCAAAACTATTATTATTTCTGCATTTATTAACTGTTAACATCATATAAAACACATTTCATACATACAGAATAACGTACAGAATAACATACATAACATACAGAATAATGGCTTAGGCTCACCCTAAAATACACTTTGTACAGGAAAAAAAGTGGATGTGTCTTTATCGTGTTGCTGGTACAAATCACCTGATCAAAAGCAGCTTTTGGAAGGAAAGTGTTTATTTCTGGCTGACAGTATCAAGGGGAAGTGTCATCATAGGGGGGAAACATGGCAGAGCAGACAGCCATGTCATAGCAGTGAGGGAAGAAACAGCCAATGGGCTGGGCTAATCAACCCCAAAGTCTGGCCCCAGTGACACACTTCCTCCAGCAAGACTCCACCTCTCAAAGTCTCCCCCAGCGGGGACTAAGGGGGAAGGGCTTCATCACAAACACATGAGGTTATGGGGAGCTTTACTTTCAAGTTCCCTCCTACCCTTAGTTACTCTTTCATTGACAAATTTAGAATAGAGAGTTCGAGCTTTGGTTTCTTTCCTGTGGTGCAGTTAGAGGCCTGTTTTTCTTCCTGGTGATATACTTTTAATGATTATATTTTTCTATTCTAGATATTTCAAATGAGCCTGACAGCTGTTGGTAATGTATAATTCATTATCCAAGTCTTATAAAAGTCTTGTTTGTAAACATGCTGCACATGTGAACTTGTTTCATATTCTGTTTATAAAAAATCTATCACTCAGTTTCTTGGGGTCCTGTTTCTCTACTGTTTATGTCGCCTTACACCCATGCTTTAAAGAATCACAAGGTTTGTCTGGCAGGGTTTGGGGGGAAATCTTGTGACGTTTGAGTTATATAATTCAAGTCTCTGGGGAGGATTTGTACCTTTTCTTTTTTATTTTATTTATTCATTTTCAAGCAGACAGATACAGAGAGAGATAGAGAGAGAGAGAGAGAGAGAGAGAGAGAGAGGAAGAGAGGGAGAGGGAGGGAGGAAGGAGAGGAGATGGGAGGGAGAGAGAGAAAGAAAGCACCAGGGCCACCACCTTGTGGGTCTAGCTTATGTGGGTCCTGGGGAATTGAACCGGGGGCTTTAGGCACTGGAGGCAAGTGCCTTAACCACTTAGCCATCTCTCTAGCCCAGATTTGTACCTTTTCTTTCAGGTACCCTGGTGTGTTCCCACCCAGGACCACTGTAACAGTTACCGGACAAGCTCCTCAGTCAGAAGGAAAGGAAAGGGTTGATTTCAGCTTACAGTTTTGAGGAGAGGTTTCATCATGTTGGGGGAAGCATGGCAGAGCAGACAGCTGATAAGCATCACATCTTGTCACATCGACAGTGAGGAAGCAGCAGATGTGAGCGACCTAGCTGGGTCTCATATCTCCACAGCACCAGGAAAGAAGTAGTCTGAATACTGGGCTTGGAGCTGGGCTGTATTACCCAAAGCCCACCCTCAGTGAGTGACACACCTCCTCCAGCAAGGCTTCCCCTCCCAAAGGCTATTTTAATTAAAGAATAAAGAATTCCTTGGTTCCCTCACATCACATCCAGGTCCCAGCCCAAGGCTTAGAACAGAAGATGAACTTTAAACACCAGCTAGCTCTGGGGCTGAAATGTCGTCTTACAAAATGTTGAGAAAGAAGTGTAACTGATCATGTCACTAACATGTCAACGGGGAATATTTTGTTTGTTTCTCTTAAGGAAACAGAGAAGCAACATGATCAGAAACTTAATTAAAGTTGTTTGTAATGATTTGATTAGATTTATACTCTTTGGCCAGGGGCCTTTCCAGATTTTAAACAGCTGGGAGGTAGAGATCTCATGGGCTTTGCAATGTTGCCTCATCCTTAATTTCATCTCCTGATGAGGGATGGCCAGGCATCATCGTGCTCAGGTAACTGCCTCATCAAATGGGTTATTGTGCTTTTAACAGAGCTGATAAGAAGGTGGTTACTCATCCTCATATATTTCTAACAAACACACTAGCCGCATGGCATTCTACTCAGGGCATTTGAGGAGAAGAAAGGTGTTTGCACATAGGATACAGAAATGAATGGAAAAATAACGGGCCAGAATGCTTCCTTCTGCAGGCTAAAGCAGTTTGCGTAAATCAGGTAGATGCACGTAGATGGACGGTGTCTGAACACCTGTGCTTTCTGAAAACGTCACCATTACCACTTTGCCTGAAGCTTAATCCTCAGGAGCCAAAACGACTGTGTAACCTTGGTGTGTCTAGAAAGAAATGGAGGCTGAGAAGAACTGAAGAGAATTGTGTCCTGTTTTCTAAAGAAAGGCTTAAACATGAGGCCAAATAATTTCAAAGAATTCTGAGTTAAGCAAATAGTGGGTTGGCTTTATTTTAGGGGAACTTTCTCTTTAAACAGTGTGTGAGCCACCACAGTTGTACGGGGGAGGATCCATATGGAACCCCACAGAGAATGATTGGATGTACAAGGGACCCACAGCCATAGCCATTCAATCAACAAAAGATAAGCCAGTTTGACAGAAACCAACGAATCTCGACACAAAAACCCCTAAGCTCACAACACCATAGCAGCCTCAATACTCACGTGGTGGGGGAGAATAGCAGAGACTTGGCACTCCTCAGTAACTACACACTTGGGACATGAGAGCCCGGCTGAAGAATGAGCTATCCATGGTCCCCTACCACAAAGACTGAATCAGATGGCCCACGGAGGAGGATATCCAGCTGACTGGGGATGGGGAAGGGGGGCAACGGGGAATTGGGGTTAACAACTCATGGTTGGCCCACTAAACAATGTAACTCATCATGAACAATAAAGAAAAGAAAAGAAAAAAAAAAAAAAAGAAAAG
>PVHP010006722.1:0-59454 GCA_004024765.1 Zapus hudsonius
GCAGTGCAAGCTTTCTTAAATGCAGCTGAGAGGAAGTCACAGGGAGCCATAGCTGGGCTGTGGTGGGGTGCCCAGGTCCCTCAGCTGGACCATGGCTCAGCAGAGTAAATGATACATTATGTATTTGGCCATTGTAATATTTTTCTCAATGTGATGCTATTATTGAACTTTCATATTTTGTCTCCCCAGAGCTCAAATACTTCCCTGAAACTTCGAAGGAAACCTCGAGAAAGTGACTTTGAAACGATTAAGTTGATTAGCAATGGAGCCTATGGGTGAGTAATTCATGGTGCCCTCTTCTGTTCTGTCTCCACACCTGCCTACCATACTCAGATGTCAGCTTACCCTAGGAACTGTAGTTCATTTTTTATCTCTTAATATTTTTCTTCATTAGCAAGGAGAGAGTGTGGGGGCCGGGAGAGAAACTCCAGACACATGTACCACTTTGTGCATCTGGCTTTATGTGGGTACTGGGGAATTGAACCTGGGCCAGCAGGCTTTGCAAGCAAGTGCCTTAACCACTTGGCCACCTCTCCAGCCCAGAACTATAGTCTTAGATAACTTTTCCCCCGATGATAGTCAGCCAATGTGTCCCTTCTGACTGAGCACTCTACAGAAAACACAGCATGTGACTTAGGGGTTATTTTAGATGCTTACCAAGAAAGATTTAATAAAGTGAAATAAAATTTTTTAATATATTCCAGTTTCTATTACTTAATCTTTTGGGTTTAGAAGTTATCTAGCTCTTGGTTGAGATACATATGCATTATAGCTTATATAAAATTATACATATATATATATATATATATACACACCCATATAATTTCATATATAGCATCACTACTTGAGCATTAGTCTTTTCTCTCTGACTAGTACTCAACCTTGTGAGAAAAATATTTAAATAAGGCTGTTTGAACATTTAGAGGAATGTCTTATATTACTCCAGGATTTATTAAAAATTGAATACAATCCTATAATCTTATCACTCTTTCATAATAACTTTTTTTTCCCTTAAGGAAAAGAGCTATTTTCTAGATTTCTACAAATGCATTCAAACAACACATTTTGGCTCCTGGTGGGTACTAAATTATTCTTTCTTTTTCCTTTATTAACGAACCTTTCCATAACATACAAAATCAGTTTTATTATTTTAGTTTTGATTGCACATACGGATGGGATGTAGTGCAGTATTTCATTGCGATCATCAAGTCAGTATACTTAGCAGTTTCCTCTCATTCCTTTCTGCTGGGAACTTTTGGGTTCCTCTTTCTAGTTTCTTTGTTTTTATAGACACACAATTTCCTTCCCGGTGTTTAGGGTAAATAGTGACAAGGTCCTTCTGAGTTACCAATAAATAGTTTAGGAACAACAAGTAATGAGCAAGCTATGGCCTGATGCATTTTAGACTAGCCAAGAATTCTAACTTAATTAAGCGTTAATCCCAATTGCTTCAGCATATGGAGGGCAGTAAATAATCCCAGAGACATTTATTGTCATTTATCACACATCTGAGAGGATGAGCTAAAGTGATTTTTATTGTGCCATACGGGATCTTTTTCCTCACTATTTTTTTTTTTTTTTTGCTTCTAGTATTTTCCACAAAATTAACTCAGCAGAGAACTTACATGTTTGTAAGTTCTTTCTGTGATTCACTAATTGGTTTTCGGGATTGCGTCAAATGACATATTTTCTGATAGGGGTGATAAATGTTTTAGAAAGTTATCTTTTGCAATATTTTGTTTTCTTCATTAAAAATTCTCTAACATACTTTCATTCTCATACATATATTCATGCTTTGGTTTTTTTAAAACATTTTATTTTATTTACCGAGAGAGAGAGAGAGAGAGAGAGAGAGAGAGAGAGAGAGAGAGAGAGAGAGAGAGAGAGAGAGAGAGAGCGCCGACTCCAGACGTATGTGCCACTCTGTGCATCTGGCTTTTACGTGGGTACTGGGAATAGAACCCCAGGTCCTTAGGCTTTGCAGGTAAGCGCCTTAACTGCTGAGCCTTCTCTCCAGCCCTTCTTGCTTTTGTTTATTACCACTTGTTTCATACTTTGTCCTTTGGGAGTTCTTTCTTCCTAGGAAGAAGTCTGCACATTGATTTTATGAACACAGGGGTTAGAGCCCTGCTAAATCCTACCAGCAGAGGAATAGTCTGGAATAAGATACTGTGGGGAACACCACGTTTGTGAAACTTGGGCATATATCTTAGCAGTATTTGGAGTTCTAATTGGTTGAGTAAACTCATTTGTAGTACAATTAAACCACTATATAGTAGATGAGGTATATCGCACTTTGGGGAATGGTTGGGAATATACAAGAAGTTAAACAAGCTGTGATCAGTAAACACTCAGGATGCAGGCCAAGTCATTTACGGGCTGCTTGCCAGAGCCTCTCTTGTGAGAGAGCTTTACGGGCTTGTGAGAGCCTCAGCCAGAGCTAGGGTTTGTGTTTTCTTTTTTCCTTTCTCCTGTTTCTTCTCCTACATCAACCTTCTTGCCAAGATGCTGAGTGTCGACAGGCTAAGGTGTGGGGATGACCGGGGCTCCTGGCCACTGTCTTTGTATCTGTGTAACAGGGTATCACCACTCACATCAGTGACTCCAGAGAGACAGGATTCCATGACATCTCAAAATGTTAGCCATGCAGGGAACTAACTCTTGTTCCACAGCATTGTACCTCGGGGAGATGGCTCAGTGATAAAGGTGCTTGCTTCCAAAGCATTTTTACCTGACAGGATAAAACACGTGGCATTGCTTTCCTGTACCAGCTGACCGTTCATGTGATAATGCCAAATTGATAAGAAGAGACTGATAAGCATAGCTCTCTAGCTGGAAGCATAGTACTTTGGGGGAGGCTGGCAGGCACATGTGTGCCCAGCATTGTTCTGGTCTGGGTGGTAGTTGATAGGTGGGTCACACTATTTCACTTGTCTGTGGAGAAAGAGTCTCAGGGACAGAGATCTGCTGGTTCCAAGCAGAGTCCGCTCCCTGTAAGTATTCAAACATTTGACTATATTAATTAGAATACAAAAGCTCGACTTCTTCTGTTAAGCACTTTCTAGATTTTTAAGTTACAACCTCAAACTTGTTGTTGTTGTTGTCTTCAAGGTACGGTCTCACTCTAGCCCAGGCTGACCTGAAACTCAGTCTGCAGTCCCTGGCTGGCCTCAAACTCACAGCTATCCTCCTACCTTTGCCTCCTGGGATTAGGAGCATGTGCTACCATGCCAGGCTAATCTCAAATATTTTCAAAAACCAGTAATATTTTTTTGTGTGTGGGATGGAGGTGTTGAGAGAGGGTCTTACATAGCCCAGTTGGCTTTGAATTCTTGGTCCTCCTGCTTTGACATTTCAAACATTGGGATTGCTTTAATACAGCTGGCTAAAAGAACAATACTAAGGCAGAATTAAAACATTGAATTTGGAAGATATAGCATCTCTCTCCCACTTTCCTTTTCTTTCTGACATAAATGCATATTATTTTCTTACTCGTGAAGGGCCAGGGACATGTTTACTAGAGACCCATGGGTGCAGTCTGACACATGCCCCTGTCCACACAAGCTGCCAATCACTTTCCTCTGATGCCCCCCCCTTCTTCCACACGTGGCTCTGCTGGCTTTCATCTGTGCAGGCTGTCAAAGCCTCATCCTTATGCTTACAGAGCTGCACACTAGGGAGTTATGCTTCCAAGAAGGCACATTGACTGGGCTTCAGACCTCCCCTAACACAAGTACACCTCACCTCCTTCAAGGTCAAAGAGACACTTGGCTCCCTGAGAACATAGGTCCCTAGATACCATTCCCAGGCCAGAGGTCAGTGGAAGAAGAGACACAGTAGCCTTTTCTGACAGAGCAAACAAAGAAACAGGAGGCCTTTCAGCCCAGTGCAATGTCTGGACATGGGGAAGTTGATTGTACACTTGGCAGTCTTAGTTATCTGTCTGTTGCTATCCCTCTGTCTCTTTTTTTGCTCTTTGTCTATTTTCAGTCTCTTGCTATCTGCTGGCTTCAATGGGTCTAGAACATTGGCTTTGTCCAAAACACAGCCTACAGGCTGTGCTGCCCAGGATAATTATGAATGTGGCCCAACACATTTGTGTGTAGCATTGTCCTGTCCCAGTTTGCAAGTGTTGGACACACCTGCCAAAATAGAAAATAGGGGAACTATGTATGTGAGAGATGTAATTAACAAGTAAATAAATTGTAGCATAAAGAACAATATTTCAAAAGTAGTATAGACGTGTAAGAAACCTACACCATAAAACCAAGCGCTGGGGCCGTAGCTCAATGGTAGAGTGCTTGCCTAAAATGCAGAAGGCCCTGTGTTCAACGCCCAGCTTTGCAACATGAAACCCCACCCCCACTCCATCCTGGTAAAATAGCAAATTCTTGTTAGGATGTCTAGTGGACTTTTGTACCTTGATCAAGATATGCTTGTATGTCCTAAGGCAGGGATTTTTTCGAGCTACCTATAGGATTAATTTTAATTGCTTTAGGTCAGTTTCCCTAAGAATTGACTGATTATTTTAAGGACATTCTAGCAAGGAAAGGCAGAAAGTCAAATCAAATTTAACACATTGAAAATCCAAGGTTCCAAATGGAAGTCATTTATTTTATACACCGTCTCAAAGAGACTAGTCATGATGCTGATCAAATTGGACCTAAAGAATTTTTTAAAATTTTATTCTTTTAGAAAATCTTGTATAATATTCTTCTTCTATTATGTTCTGTTGTTCCTCAAGAATATTACTGAGCCATTCCTTATGGAAGTCATGGTGAAACTTGATTGAAAATCAAAGTGTTAACCTGATGACAGTCTAAATGTGAAATTCACAATTGTAAGGCTAAGGGTCCTTGACACTAAGCTTCATCAGGAATGTTGAGGGAAGAGCTGGGAAGCAAGTTGTAATCCCACTTCAGAATCAACAAGCAGTTAGACAAAGATGCTATCGTTTTCCTTTCAAAATTGTGGGTTCTTAATTTTACTTCAAAAACCAGATCCCCTATTTCATAGTTCCTCTTTAATGACAGCTATGTGTTTACTAATACTTGCCTCCCATCTCAGGGAGGGCCAGCTTGTTGTCTGTGCTTTTCTATAATTTCTCTTCTGGTCTTGCCACCATCACCTGGTTAGAAGCAGCTTATGGTGTATTTGTAGATTTCTGATTTTATCCCAGTTACTAGCTTGTTAGTTATTTAGAAGTTGGTCGAGTAAAGAAATCTTTAGAAAAAAATATGTACCATAAACATTTAAATTTAACCTAACACACACACACACGGTTTTAGTGTAAGGCCTTCAAAGACAGCAAATATAAGCCATACTCATAATACATGGTTTCTGTTGATTGATTATTTTTCATGGTGCTGGAGATTGAACCTAGGTCCTTGTTTGTGCACACAAGACAAGTGCTCTACCACTGAGCTACATCACAGCTTAATATGTGGTTTTTGTTTTCCACATTTAGCTTCTGTAAAGGTAAAGCAGGAATTTGAAGCCATCTGAATGTAGGAATCTAGATTTTCATGACTGTTTTCAACTTTAGAAAAATCCACACACAAAAATCATTAGGAATTTTATTCAGTAATTTACATCTATCAAAACTTTTTTTCTTTTAGTTTTCTTATAAACTACAGAGGTTTTTCTTTTTCTTTTTTTTTTCTTTGAGGTAGAGTCTCGCTCTAGCCCAGGCTGACCTGGAATTCACTCTGTAGTCTCAGGGTGGCTTTGAACTCACAGCGATCCTCCTACCTCTGCCTCCCAAGTGCTGGGATTAAAGGCATGCGCCACCACGCCCGGCCCAGAGGTTTTTATTTTTCACACTGACATTTCCTTGGTGACTTTTCTTCTTACTGAGACCAAATATATAACAAGAAGCAGCTTAAGGGAGGAAGGATGTGTTTTGGCTCACAGTTTAAGGGAATATAATCCATTTTGTGGGGGTGACCTGACAGCTGAGACATTGTCTATTCTGGCAGGAATCTGCAGTATACTTGTTATATCTTATAGATCAAGGAACAGAGAGACCCAGGCAGTTAGAATACTCAAGGCCTGACCCCTAGCTACCATCTTCCTCCAGCTGGGCCTCCCAAAGATTCCAGGGACCACCCTAAACAGTGAGGACTAAGTGAGGACCTTTCACCCTAAACAGTGAGGACTAAGTGTTCAGACACATGTACTTGTGGGGGACAGTTAACATTAAAACCATAACAAATGGTTGAAATATTTGTGTTGGCTATTTTTTTTTTAAACAGGGTTTCATGTAGCCCAGGTTGGCTTCATACTCACTTCAAACTCACTGAGGATGACCTTGAACTCCTAATCCTCTTGTCTCCACCTTCCATGTACTTGAATTAACTAATTTCAATGTCAAGAATATCCAGAGGGGAGAAAAAGATGCAGGAAAAGCCTATGGGGAGCCTAGTGTGCAAGCATCTGATGGATGATCTCGAGTCTCTGTGCAAGATATTCGTTGCCCAGCTGGCTGACGTCCATGTGGTTTTGTTTTATGGTGTTACTCAGTGGATTATCTTTTAAAAATATGGTTAAGAGACTTTTGTATAGTGATGGGAAAACTAACCAAGTAGAATCAAGAAAGGGGAAGGGTTGATAAGAACCAAAGGCAAAATAATTCTTAAAGACAAAAAACACAAAATGAGAGACTTGGTGAGCAGAGGGAAGGGATGAAACAGCCCATGCATATTTGAAAGAAAAAGTAATTCCAAACTGACGAGAGTAAAAAATGTTAAGATTGATTAAACCACCTTGATATATTGGTTCCACAGAAATACTGATTATTCCAGTCTCCCTTACGGTCATTGTTCAGGGACAATGAAATAACTAATGGGAAACGTATCTGTGAGCACATAACTCCTTGTTTTAGAAGACATGTCACTAGACATATTTACTGTAATCAATGGCCCTTTTGGGTAAATTACAGGTAATTGATCAATGCCTTTGGTTTCAGGACAACATCCGTAACTTATTACACGCTCCTAAAGTTTTATGACCCTTTGCATAATTGCCTCCTATTTGATCATTGGCTTCTTACAATGTTCAAACCTGCCCTTCGTGACTTGTAAGAAAGGGAGTCATTTCATTTTCCCCTGGGGTTTGAAGCCTCCTAAGTAACTCCTTTCTCCCCATCATTCCAAAGCTTGGGAAGTCCACTCTTGTCCTAGACAATATCTTGGGGGTGGGGTGAGGGGCTGTGGCCAGAGATGCATTATGGCCTGGTCTATTCATTTCCCACTCTTAAGTTGCTTGTTGCCCTAGCTAAGGTAGGTGGAGTGAGCAAATATAGCCCCATAACTGCCCCCCTATTATGCTTTTCCTGATGGAACACTCACAGCGAGCACAGACTGAATCTAAGGTGAAACATACGCTGGTCTTTATGGGAGAACACTGTCCTGTAACAGTCTCTTACACACTTCTCATTTATCCGGAAATTTCTTCCCATGGGAAGTAAATGGCTGCCAAATGGAGCCAGATACATTAAGAAGCTGTGGGCCTTTTGCCAGATCTCAAGGGAATCATTCAAAAAATTATTGCTTTCCTCAGTCAAGAAAACGTGCCTAACATATGTCTAATGCCAGAACCAGTCTAGCTCATGATCTGTATATAATTTTGGTAATTCTTCCAAGTTCTGACTGACATATTGGATTTTGTTTGGTTTGTGGAAAAACTGAGAACATCAGCTAGCTCTTGGAAAATAGCTCACTCTGGGGATTGAATGGGTCCCTTTTCAGCAGTGTGGATGACTGTGGTGCTTTATGTATGACCTTGATTAAAGGGACTTCATTATAGCCAAAGGACATTGGCCTGGAATGGGATGTTTCTGAGTTGTCAGCATCACTTGTGAGAAGTGAATCCCAGCTGCTGTGTGAACTCAGGAGACCTGGACGATGGGCTGGGCAGATGGCTCAGTGGGTAAACCACCTGCCTTGCAAATGTGAGGACTGAGGTTCGGATCCCTAGAACCCATGTAAAGCCTGATGTGGTAGCACATGTTTGTAATCCCAGTGCACCTACAGTGAGGTGGGAGGCAGAGATGGGAGAACCCCAGAAGCTTTCAGGCCAGCTAGTCTGGTATAGGCAGTGTTGAACAAGAGGACCTGTGTTACAAGGTAGCAGATGAGGACCAACACTGGAGGATTTGCTCACCCCCTCCCTACAAAGCTGGATGAACACATGGGTTATGGTATCCCCAGAAACCCCAGACATCCTTATTTTCTCCCTATGAACCCAAATTCTTGTGCTTCCTTTCAGGGCAGTCTATTTTGTTCGGCATAAAGAATCCCGGCAGAGGTTTGCCATGAAGAAGATTAATAAACAGAACCTCATCCTTCGAAATCAGATTCAGCAGGCGTTTGTGGAACGTGACATCCTGACTTTCGCAGAAAACCCCTTTGTGGTCAGCATGTACTGCTCCTTTGAAACGAGGCGTCACCTGTGCATGGTCATGGAATACGTAGAAGGTAAGCAGGTCTCAGACACAGAGAATGAGGCACCTGCATCTCCATGTCCCTCCTTTGTGTGGCTGAAGTTGTATTTGTCCCACACAAAACAGCTGTCTCCACCTAGGGACCTGAAGCCAGGCAATGAGATGGCTGTCTTCCCTGTCATTATCTTCTGATAATTGCTTGTAAAATGCCTGCTCTACTATAACAAAGGGAAAATTAGTGCTATTTGGGAAAAGGTTGTTTTTCTTTCTTAATGGCTTTTAATCCTAACTACCTCCCTTCAATTGGCCATTAAAGTTGGAGTCTAGGTGAGAGGACTGGTTTTCTGCTTGGTTTTATCACATATCATAAAAGTGTTCATTATAATTAGTCTTCTTAAAAAGCAAATTTAAAAATATCCTTTTCAGTTTATGGTTTGAAATTAGAGATCCAGCCAGTCTTCTGGTTATACCTCCTCTCTTTTTTTGTTTAATCTCTTTTGTGTGTGTATATGTGTGTGTATTTAATGTGTGCTTTTTGTTGTTTTTCTAAAATATTTTTATTTACTTATTAGCAAGCAGAAAGAGAAAGACACACACACACACACACACACAGAGAGAGAGAGAGAGAGAGAGAGAGAGAGAGAGAGAGAGAGAGAGAGAATGGGTACACCAGGGCCTCTAGCCACTACAAATTCCAGATACATGTACCATTTTGTACATCTGGCTGTACATGGGAATTGAACCCAGGTTGTTATGCTTTGCAAGCAAGTATCTTAACATCTGAGCCATCTCTCCAGTCCTTTTTTTTTTTTTTTGAGACAAGGTCTCACGAGATAGCCCAGGCTAGCCTGAAAATCTTTAATTCTTCTTTCTGCCTCAACCTCCTGAACACTGAGATTTCAGGAATGGCCCATTACACTCAGCAGTTTGTTGTGTTCCAATGTTCCAACTAATCTTATTTCTAGTTCTTTTTTAAAATTATTATTTATTTATTTGTAAGCAGAGAGATACAGACAGAGAATGGACATGCCAGGTCCTCCAGCCACTGCAAAGGAACTCCAGATGCATTTGCCACTTTGTGCATCTGGCTTACGTAGGTACTGGGAAATTGAACCCAGGTCCTTAGGCTCTGGAGGCAACTGCCTTAACCATTGAGCAATCTCTGCAGCCCTAGCTCCTTTTTTTTCCATTAAATTTCTGAGACTTTGATCCTGACATGTTGACATAAAATTCATAAAATGAATAGATGAGTGAAGGCCAAAACGGACGACCAACCATCCGTTTAGCCTCTTATCATTGTTTCAACAGAATTTCCCAATTACAAATTTCCCAGAAACAATGGAGGTCCTTTGGTTAAACCTGTTAAATCTTGCCAGTGCTTAAACCCAAGGCTGACCAAAGGAGCCTTACTGGGAACTGAGTGGCAGATCGGAACAGAAGCATAGTAGGGTGACCAGTTCTGCCCATCTATCCCTCTCTACCACAGCAGCAGTTGGCTTATGCTTGTCTCCATAACAATAACTTTTAACCTGTTTGCTATATATTGGTTTACAACACATGTATACTCTTTTATCTCCTTGCCCCAGCTCCATTTCCCCTGGGAGCCCTCCTAGGTGGGGTTATGATATTCACTTCGGTGTCATGAAGGCCTCAGTTCGTCCCAGTGGGTTGAATATGGTGTGGGCTGTGCCTTATGGTTCTCCTATCCACTCTGTGACCCTCTTACAGTCTTTCCACCCTCTCTTCCACAATGTTCCCTGAGCCATGGCAGGCCTGTGGACAGTCTGATTTAGTCTGATTTAGTGTTGAGTTCTCTGTAACCTCTGGATTTCTGCTTTGATTGGTCACCATGTCTGCCACCATATCCCTGGTACTGGTTTTCATAGCCTAAATTCTTTACATAGATTACCTCTGTGAATCCTGACAATCCTATATGACATTATTACTAACCTGATATTCCAGATGAAAGCCACTAAGACCACCAATGTGAATGCCTAGGGGACAGTAAGCAGTTAGACTCAGCAGCCTACTTCTGAAGCTGTGTTTTATACTGAAATATTGTAAATTGGTACCACATCATCCTAAGATAAGGCTAGTGGCTCTTCGAAGTCCAGCTCCACTTCAGAGCCCCTAGTCTGCTCTTTCATGAACACTGCATCTTAAATCATTTTTCTCCCCTCAAGTCTTAATTAGAAACATGAATAGTTAGCTCATGGTCTCCACTTCAGAATATGATCTGCTTGGAAATTCTGCAATCTAAACTGCTGGTCTTCATAAATGTTAGTTGACACTGTTCCTACAAAATCATTTCTTCCTGTGTTTTACAGGGGGAGACTGTGCGACCTTAATGAAAAACATGGGTCCTCTCCCCGTTGATATGGCCAGGATGTACTTTGCTGAGACTGTCTTGGCCTTGGAGTATCTGCATAACTATGGAATTGTACACAGGGATTTGAAACCAGACAAGTATGTACGCTAATGAAATGTCTTCTTTATATAGCCCTGAACGTTTTCTTATGTCTCCGAAATGTTTTTAATACTATTTAAATGTTATCTAAAAATTCCTCTGTGATGTAAAAGGCAAGTATTTTAACAGTATGGCTGGTAATACTTATATAATTATTTAAAGACTATGCTGCTAACAGTAATATCTTAGGAGAAATGGGCAACTCTGAATTTAAAGTTAGAGTTAATTTTATCATGTCAACTTTTGAACAGCAACAAAAAATACTGCTGTCTATTTTCTGGATACTTTCTGCAGGTGCCATCAGGGTTTCCCTGTTTGTGATCTTATCGTCTATTTGTTCTATTCTTTGTTCATAAATTTTTAATCCCTGTGAAGTTCATTTTAGTCTCTGAGTTAGAATACTGATAATGAATTTCCCAAATGATAGCTGAATACCTCGACACCATTCATGGAACATTTCATGCTTCCTCCACTAATATGATGTGCCACTGGAAAAAAAATTACATGCTAATGTGTAAAGACTTTAAATGTGTTGAAAATTACATGATGAAATTAATTCCAGCTCATTCTAGAAGATGTGAAAGCATAGGGGAAAGAGAAGAAAAGAATTCAACCAAATCATCTCTGAGACAACTGAGAATGTTGGCCTATTTTCTTCCAGTAGCTTTTTTAAAAGTCCTCTGTTTTTTAACTCCTTGGTAGACATAATACAATATATACTATTTTTTAATTGTTTGGCTTAAAATGAAAGATTTTAATGTATTCAAATATAAATTCTTTACACGTATAATAAATGCAGGCTTTATGCTTACTGAGTAGAAACTTAACTGGAAGTTGGGATGTTAAACAACACATGGTTTTTTCTCCAGGCACAGGGGATCGCTTGCCTTAATTCCTGATGCATGCATGAGGCTCCTTTTCCTTCCTTTCTTCTCTGTTTTCTTTTTTTTAAACATTTTATTTATTCATTTTCAATCAGAGAGATACAGAGATTGAGAGTGAGAGAGAGAGAGAGAGATACCAGGGTCACCACCTTGTGGGTCTGGCATATGTGGGTACTGGGGAATCGAACCCAGGGCCTTAGGCACTGGAGGCACGTGCCTTAACCGCTGAGCCATCTCTCCAGCCCCACTTCTCTGTTTTCTTAGTCTGAAGAAGGAAAGGAGTCAGGGTTTCAGAGTATTGCAAAAGTGACAGAGTGTGTGATCGTTCCAGCAAAGATAGCAGGACTTGTCTCTGGCCCTCACCACCAGATGCAAGTACTTGACATCTTTGTGTGACTTCCTCCCTTGCCAGGCAAAATTTTATAAAAAGGTTGATGAAGTCAACAGCATTTCAACACAGGGTAGGGAAAACCTTAAAAAAAAGAGCTAGCTTCAAAATGATCATTGTTCCCTATGTCCTTCTGTTTCCCAGCTTGTTGGTCACCTCCATGGGGCACATAAAGCTGACAGATTTTGGATTATCTAAAGTGGGCCTGATGAGCATGACTACCAATCTTTATGAGGGTCATATTGAGAAGGATGCGAGGGAATTCCTTGATAAGCAGGTAAGCTTGGATTCTGTACGACTCTATGGAGAAACACAAAATTCCTTCATTATTACCAATGAGATTCAGGATTGGGTCACATTGGCCCCTTTCACATGAGGGCTGGTGGTTTAGATGTCTGCATAAGCCTTACATTTAATAAAGTGCAAATGACTCCCATTTGTCTCCCTGGGCCTCTTTGAACTGTCCTCTCCCTCCACCGTCCTCCCCTAGCATTTTGGTCTATTAGTAAGATGAACGGTCTAATTGCACACAAGTGAGAATGTGAGAGAGACAAATGGAAAACTGTTTTTGTAAGGAATTCAGGAGTCTCAGTAGAGTACTCATGAAACTCATGATGCATTGTACAATCTCGGGTGCTAAAAGCTGGCTATGGCCCATTTCCTTTCAAGCACGCCTCATTACCACGTGCCCACAATCTGTTCATTGTGAAGTTACTTCAGGTAAACATATCTCGACTATCACGCCTTCACGAAATAACCTGGGTGGGAATAAATCACCAAACTATCTCTAATAGTGACCAATTAAAAATCCATTATTATTTTTAATATCTTATTTGTTTATTTGTTTATGGTTTTTCAAGGTTGGGTCTTGCTCAAGCCCAGGCTGACCTAGAATCTACTATATAGTCTCAGGCTGGCCTCAACCTCGGAGAAATCCTCCTACCTCAGCCTCCCAAATGCTGGGATTAAAGGTGTGCACCACCATGCCTGGCTAAAAATTATATTATTATTTTAAATGTAAAGATTATAGATGTTTTGAATATGGTAATGGAGATAAAGCCACACATGGGTTAGGTTCTCAGTTGGAAACTAAGCATTACACCTATTCTCTGTTCTAGAATTTCAGCACTACAATTTCAGTTCTCAAGGTCTCTGTCCTTGTGATTCTTTGTAAAGGAGCAGGTGCATTTGAGTCAGGATTAGTGTTTAGACATCTTGCTGATTTCAATCCATGTCTAATTCTCCAATTATTCTAATATTTCTATTGCATTTTAGGTGTGTGGCACACCTGAGTACATTGCCCCTGAGGTGATTCTGAGGCAGGGATATGGGAAGCCGGTAGACTGGTGGGCCATGGGCATCATCCTGTATGAATTTCTGGTTGGATGCGTGCCGTTCTTTGGAGACACACCAGAAGAGCTATTTGGACAAGTCATCAGTGGTAAATATCACCAGGAATTATCTTTAAGTGGCTGTTGGGAAATAGCGATTTCATGTAATGTTGTTGCTTGCCACAGTCTTTACTACCAAAAATGTTAACCTTTGATCAAGCACTTGAGCCAACAAATTAAGAGAACTCGCTCCTCAAAGCACAGATCTGGCATTCCCAAACTCAGTAGAGTAATATGTGGGTGTCAAAACTGATCTGAGGAAGTCATGCTGAATGGAACTTGGGAGAACATTCTGGTGATGTTTGCAACTTTTATCATGAACAGTTTCCCCCCCTCCACCAAAAGAAATTGGTCTGGGATTTACAAATGTTCTAATTGTCATCTGGCCTGCATTTCCATAGTAGGAAAGTGGCACCAGGGAACAAAAGGTTAATGTGGGTAACATTTATATAAATGGGAAAAATGGTTAATGGCACAATGAAGAAATGAACAAAAATGCAATAAACCCTAAAACAAATGTCTGCCAAATAATAAATAATGAGAATGGGAAGGAAGCAAATTGAATCCCCAGATTGTTAATGATTTCACTGGTAGTTGTTATGGTGTAATGTTATTTCTATGACAGCTGTTCATCTTTCATTTAAAATTCAATAACCTTTAGTTCTTAACCTGTAGGCTGACCCTAACCATCGTCATATGGCTTGGAAAATAGGAGCCATTTCTACGCTACCTGCTGAATTAATAAATTCCCCCGAAGCATAGATGCAAAAGGCTTCTCTGTCTCAGTTTGTCAGGCACCATTGACATCTGTATCAGCCACGTCTGGTCTGGATTGTGCTGACACGGGTCAGGAGTGGGAAGACAGGGGAAATTCATTGTGTGTATGAAGAGCCTCTTAATTGTTCCATTATATTCTAACATTGGCTCTGCAAGCCAGGCATATTTGTAAACTTTCACAAAGTAGATTTGTTGAATTGCCCGCAGTGTAAAAACCCTTAATACCATATCTGAGCTGTTTATGGATTTATAACTAGGCTGTTTTCTGACATACTAAGGCCTGGGTGGCAAGAGGAATCAACTGTTTAATTAACAGAAGCAGCAAACGCTGACTTTGTTCTCAATGCCTTCCAGCTCTGATGCATATTCATGTTTTATTTTCCAAATCAGATTTAAAGTGCAGCCGAGGAAGCTAGAGGCGGCCACACACAGAAATAACTTGTGTTTTTATTGCATTTCCACACACAAGAGCACACACACCTATCTTCAAGCAAATTCCTTTAGCGTGAGAATATAGTCAAATGTTTATGACAGATTTTAAATACTCCCATTTCTACCATTACCTGGGGTAGTTCTCTTCTTCACCCTTAGCTTTTGTGGATTTTTGTCTCTGGAAATGTTACTTTTTGCAAAAACAACCTTTTGATTCTTGGAGCTAAAGAACTTGGTGGGCTTGGCCAAATTCTCACATGAAGCTAATAAGTGGGTAGGGATGAGGCTGCTTAGAGTCTCTGGTGTTTGTAACTCTCTTAATAACTAGAAGGGACAACCTGTGGGGAGATAATTCTGCCAAAGAGAACGGAATGACATACCTCCTACCTTGTAGAAAGCTGCTGTTCATGTCTGGTGAAATAGTCCTGCTCAAAGTTGACTGTAGAAGTCAACTGAAGTTCTTTTTTATTTTTAAAAATCTTTCATTTAGTTGCAAGAAGAGAGAGAGAGAGAGAGAGAGAGAGAGAGAGAGAGAGAGAGAGAGAGAGTGAGAGAATATGAGAGAATGGGCCCACCAAGGCCTCTAGCCACTGCAAAGGAACTCCAGATGCATGTGACACTTTGTGCATCTTGCTTTACATGGGTTTCTGGGGAATCGAACCCAGTTGTTAGGCTTTGCAGGCAAGCACCTTAACCAGTGAGCCATCTCTCAAAGTGCAGGTTCGGATTTAGCTGGGTTTGGGTCTGGGCTGGGGCCCAGATTCTACATTACTAGCAAACACCCACGTGATCGCCAGGCTGAGCAGAACTTCAAACAAGACAGCTGTAAACGACTTGTCTTCTTTCCAGATGAAATCAATTGGCCAGAGAAGGATGAGGCGCCTCCACCTGATGCCCAGGACCTGATCACCTTGCTGCTCAGGCAGAATCCGCTGGAGAGGCTGGGGACAGGTTAGAGGGGCAACCATTGGGCTTTTGCCAACGTTCAAGAAATGATGTCTTCTGGAACAACCGGGCTTTCGTGTGTGTTGTGCTGTTGAATAGGCAGTATCTGTTCG
This sequence comes from Zapus hudsonius, assembly GCA_004024765.1. Classification (NCBI taxonomy): domain Eukaryota; kingdom Metazoa; phylum Chordata; class Mammalia; order Rodentia; family Dipodidae; genus Zapus; species Zapus hudsonius. The sequence goes on from PVHP010006722.1 coordinate 15,841, forward strand.
TTACCACACGTTATAGCAATATTATTTGGGATCTTGTTTTGTGATTCAATGGAGCCCTGACACTGGGAGGGTTAGTAATTGTTTTTGTGTTTTGCAAAGCAGAAACTCTTAATTGGCTTCAAAAAAAATCCCAAAGGCATACGTCAATCATCTGTCCTGAAAAACATGCATCTTAAATAATTGGAAACGGAAAGTCTGATATATGGAGCTCTTTTGTTTTTAATATATGTTCCATAAGGATTTCAGCAGCAGGCTTTTACCCACAGGCTTTGAAATGCATTATCAGTACTTGAGTGATTACCACAATCAGGGCCTGGGGTTGAACCATGCTGGCCCGTCATGGCTTTTTGCACCCCGTGACCCAAGAAAGCGAACCACACACTACTGTCTCAAATGAGATGATGCACCATTCTCTGTTAGTTTCTTGCTGACATACAGCTAGTGGTTCAGGGGTTTGTTTCCTTCCCTATATTTCAGATAAACATATTTTAAAGATCTCGTAGTATAGAGTTCAGATCTGCCCGAGTGAATTTGTTTCAACGAGACTACAATGGGACATATAGATGCACATTTACTAGCCAGTATCCAGAACTTTATCCGTGAAAACCGTTAGCTGGATGGATTGTTTACTCTGAACAGCTTCTTTCTATTCCATTTTAATAGAAATAGCAGAAATGACTAAAGAGATTATTCTCTCTCATATTTTTTTCCAAGACAAAAAAAAATCATTTGCGGTTATGCCAACTATTTATAGTAGTGACCTAGTTCACCCAGATTTCCCTGTTCGAGATCCATTCTTCACCATATATGGTCTATTATATCACTAGAGTGAAGGATGATACATTTGACCAGACAACAGCTAAATATTGTCTGCGGGCCACATCTGACCAACTGCCTGTTTTTGTAAATAAAGTTTTATTGAAACAAAGGCCTTTCATTCGTCCTATTGTCCTGACTACCCTTGTGCTACACCAGTACAGTGGGCTAGAAATGACAAACTGTAGAGCCCATGAAGACTACATATGTACTGCTTGGCCCTTTTACTCAGAAATTGTCCAGTCCTCATGTCAGAGAATCCAAGAAGGCTTAAAATCAAGGCTTACCTGGGAAATAACTTTTGAGGCAAGATACCTCCTCTGTCTTTTTCAGTGAATGGAGTGAGCCTTGACCTTGGAAAACCACTGTTCATCAAGGTTAAGGCACAAATTAGAGTCAGATGGCCTGAGTTTAAATCTTGGTAGTGTGGGCAAGCATGGGTGTCGAAGGAACGTCTAGTAACCACAGCTCAGAGGACCATTGTGAGAACAGTCTTTAGAACCAGTGCCACGTTCAGTCTGCTGCACGTCAGACCTCATGGTTTCCTTTGGGGCGGTGGAGCACCTCCCTTCAAGGCCACCGAACTTGAACTGAGCGTATTTCTTCCCATCCCATTTGCTTCTCCACTTGTCTGCAGAGACAAGCACACTTGTTATCTCCCTCCTGCTCGGCCTGCGGTCAAGTCTAGTTAAGGTTCAGGAGGTCAGCATGGCTGTCAAGATCGTTTAGAGGGCAGATTTTTTAAGGAGTGATTTTTTAAGGAGTGATTTTTTTTTTTTTACTTAGTTGAGCCACAAGAGAAGCAATGGTATTTCAAGATTGCCCTGTGATAATACAAATCCCTTTAGATGTCCTGTTAACTGACCCAGAAAAAGGGCCTCCCACGATCTGAATAAAATAGATTTCAGTGGGCACACCTTTCCACAGGAGACTCCAAACTCCAGCCCCTTTAGTCCTCAACTGTCACTTTGACATTTTTCCACTTGATGTTCTCCCCCTCCCCCATCCCCTCCTGCAAGAATGCATCCCTCCTTGTTCTGGCTTTGGCTTAGCAAGACAGGGCTGAGATGGTGGTCAGCATATCCATATTTATATGACATATGTTTGTAAGTTATTTCTCTACATTTCCTTATTGACTGCTACTTTCAGTCTCTGACAACTGAGAAATCCCCAAAAGAGACATTTCAGAGATCCAGCCCGAGGTCTTAACATTGTCAAGAAGTGACTGCCAAGCAGGCAGGTCCCAGTTGGACCCAGAGATTGAGGCCGAGGATCCTACGGGCTTTACATGCAGCTTCCAAGGAGAGCATTTTGTATTTAATGCATATTTAGCTGGCAAAATAATGCACTGTGAAAATGTGTGAATGTACATTTGCCTGAGAGACTGGAGAGGCTGAGAAAAAGGGTGTGAAGAGCATAATGGATGTTTAAGAAACTTCCATGTAAGGAGAGAAAACGAGGGAGGATGTTAGTGCGAAACCGTAACTTGCAATTTGGGGCGTAATCCTCTCTTGAACTTGGTGGTGAGGTAAGTCGAGGCCTGGCCCATGAAACCTTTGAGCTACTCAGATACGACTGCTCCTGGCTGGGAGGCAGCTTCTCACTGTCAACCTCAGCGTCTGGGCACGTTAAGTACATTCCAGGGTTATGGTGAGGAGCAAATGTCAAAATACTCATGATGGTGTCCAGTACCTGCTATGTACTAAGAACTCCAGTCATAATCAGTTCCCCGTTGTGTTCCCCTTCCTTTCAAGCTGAACACTTACATGGAGAGCTGGCTTTCTCTCCATGAATGAACAACATTTAGTTCACAGCCATGTATGCTCTATTAATGTTTTATTGTCATATATGCTTTATTAATGTTTTATTGACAACCTCCATACATCCAGACAATATACGGGATCATAAGCCCCTCCAGTCACCCTTCCTTTTCCAAAATCTCCCCTCCACCGAATCCCTTCTCTCTAACACGTCTCTCTGTTTGATGAGAGACAAGTTGGAGGGGACGGTCTTGTGTAGGTAGCGTTAGCCACTGTGAGGTCATGGATATCTAGGCCACTTTGTGTCTGGATGACTGTATTGCAAGCACTCCTGCCCTCCCTATGGCTCTTACATTCTCTCTGCCCCCTCTTCCTCAGTGGTCCCTGAGCTTGGAGGGTGGGACAGAGATGTCTCACTTAGTGCTGAACACACCATTGTCATTTCTGCTCAGCACTGTGGTGAGTTTTGAGTCCCGCCTCCCCCAGTGGTCATTACCATCTGAAAAGACAAGCTTCTCAAACCAAAATAAGAGGAGCATTAATATATGGACATAAGTATCTAGAGAGCAGCTTGGTGGGTATAATATATCCATTTTGCCAGTCAACAGTAGTCGTTTCCCCACTAGGGCTTATGAACTCCCTCCTGTGAAGCCAGCCTCCAGCCCGATCGTTTATTTGATGCTTTATCCATGGGTACCCTGCCACGTGACCCCCACCCCTCCCCAGTTACCCTCTTCTTGCTATTAATTAGTTCCTCATCCGATTTTCATGTCTATTTTTTAAACTCACTGATTTAAATAATTTTTAATAAAAATTTAGCTGCTAGATCATCTCTTCCCATTTACTTTATCATTAACTCACTAGTAGCCACTTTTTCAGTGGGGCACAAAGCCGAAATCATGAGAAATGAAAGCTTAAGGCTCCACAGTGGAGACTTCTTGGGGAGAAGCCCTTTGTTGTCACGGTCCATAGAGATGAAGCAATCTCAGAGGTGGGTGACAGTCTGAGGTTCCATGTGAGCCATTGGCCAGGAAGAAATTGCTTCTATGGATAAAGCTGAACAGCCCAGAATGTAGGTACAATGTCACTGATAGTTGCCCTGAATAGCAGCTCTATAGCTAATCACGGGAATGGAAACCCAGCTGGTCTAAGAGAGCAAAGACAGGGAGTTGGATAGGCAAATTGTCCTGGTTTTTGTGTTCCTCTCCTGAGCTTGTTTACTTGGTTTTCTTCACTAACTTCCTTTTGCGAATGACATTGTAAGATGGCTTGTTTATTAAGTGCATGGTTCAGGTGTATGGATAAGAGATGCCGATATGGTGAAAAGTCAATGGTTGCACGTGTTGAAGACAGGTTTTGGTCTTAGATATCCATGGGTCACGAGCTGTTTTCCCACTCTCAGAAAAGGGACTATTTCCCAATGCAGGCAGTGTTTATAGGAGAGAAACTTAAGCCAAGCTTCCCTTCGGTGGGGGAAGGGACACTTCCTTTCTCATAGCCCCTTGGTTTTCCCCATCTTTTCATCTTGATTCAATGCTTGGCACAAAATTGGTCCACAAATCACAGCTGAGAATGTCACCCTGCTGCCTTGAACTGCTCAGGCTTCAGTTTTGACTTGAACCAGGGAGCACACCTGCTAGCATCTTGGGTAAAAATTCTCACCCAATGCTTTATAAAAATTAAAACCATTCTTCCCTCTTTGGGGGTGATTTCCCTCACTTAACTCTCCTATGTATGTTACTGTGCCTTTTCTCCATTCTATTGCATCTGTCCCCTCAGGATGAGAAGCATGGGTCACAATTGCAAAGAAAAGGATTTATATTCCTGCTGGGGAGCTCCTGGTCGGGAGGCTGCTTAGACCCTGGAGTTAGTCTTTGGAGAAATCTCTTTTCCTACTGCTTTTTATAAATCTACTGTATGCTGGTGGCAGGGTGTGAGCCTAGTTTTAAGATTTTATAGTGTCCTGTCATCTCTTGTGTTTTTGAGATAGGGTCGCACTCCAGCCCAGGCTAAACTGGAATTCATTATGTAGTCTCAGGGTGGCCTTGAACTCACAGCAGTCCTCCTACTTCTCCCTCCCAAGTACTGGGATTAAAGGCATATGCCACCATGTCTGGCTCTTACTCTCTGTACCTGGGGTATTGTGCTAATATTTTTATGAGATATTCCCTTCAAAAATCACTCTTTAAAAACATCAATTAAATAGTGCTATTATGTTTATCTGTCAAAAAAGAAGCCAGATATTGAATTCCTTATAAATCTATCCAATAGGTTTATTAGTTCCTTACTTAAGGGTCCCAGTCATGGAATTTAATTCCTACATATGTTAATGAGCCATCCAATAAAATTGAATGATAATCATTATATAGTATTTAGGGGAAAAATCACCATTATTAGCTTTACCTCCAGAGGAAATCTTGCTGTCATCATAGTTTGCACCTTGTTAGGATTTTTCTGGGCTTGTAATGAATGAGTCTGCTTTGGGCCAACATGGATGTATGTCCCCAGGTTCAATGTCATGTGGTTTTAAGTGGCCACATCATTAACCTTTGAAAAAGGAAGAAAATTGTGGAAAAACTAACAAAGAAAAAAAAAAACCTGCCATAGCAACAGCTTTTAGGAAAACCAGTTCTCCTGCTGATAAATTATGGGATTTGGGGGAATTTGGTTGTAGATCTTTTTTTGTTTGTTTGTTTGGATAGTGTTGTGGCTTTATTATAATTTAAGGATTTTTAATATATATTTATTGTCCATAATGAGTTACATTATTTAGTGGGCAAACAATGCGTTGTTATCCCGAAGATCTTTTTTTTTAAGTGTGATTTCCACGACTTCTTTCGTGATTTCTCTGCCAATAAATTTCCGTTTCTCTTGAGACAAGCTCTCGTCTCTGCCTTCCTTTCCAGGAGGTGCCTATGAAGTCAAGCAGCATCGCTTTTTCCGCTCTCTAGACTGGAACAGTTTGCTGAGACAGAAGGCCGAATTCATTCCCCAACTGGAATCCGAGGATGACACAAGTTATTTTGATAGTACGTGTATTATCTGACATAACACATCCCTTGGCCTTTACTTCGTACAGATCAGCTCCAATTTTGAACCTCCAAACTCATACCTATAAGTTCTTAAAACATCCTGTTGCTTTGATCCAAATAATCAGTTAAGATACCTCCATGGTAAGCTGAACTGTTCCCAAATGTTTCTCTGCAGCTCGATCTGAGAAGTATCATCATATGGAGACCGAGGAGGAGGATGATACAAACGATGAGGACTTCTCTGTGGAAATCAGGCAGTTTTCCTCCTGTTCCCACAGGTTTTCAAAAGTAAGTCATGTGAGCATCAATGTATAGTGTCCAGGACCACTGGCTGGGACCCTAAGGAGCTGGCTTAGATTGTAACACTGCTGCCCTTTGGGGGGGCTTGAGGTCTCCTGTGCTTAAAAATTCCTTGTCATCTAGGAAAAATAATCAGGAGTTCCTGCCCTATAGAAATACCCGTGGAACTCTCCATAAATGAAAAGGTGGCTTTGTTTGTTGTATTATTTTGTTTGGGGATATAGGCTTGTGTACACTGTCTTTTCATGATGAACTTACATGCCTATCTTACCTTTTAAGAGTCAGGCTATGACGGCCTCACCCCTCCTTTCTTTCATCCCATGAGGGTGAGCATAAACCTTGGTGTGTCAGAGTCCTTTCCTAGTATTATACTGTCTCAAATGTAGAAACAAAGCTCAGGCCTTGACATATGCCAAGGTCCTTGGGGGACAGTTGACCTTGGGATGAAAAAGTTTTTAAGTCAGAGTCATAGAAATGATAAGCTATATCGAAGAGACAGTAGGACACCAAGGTAGGTGATAATGAAATGGGTACTTAAGGAAGCTCTCTTTTGACAGAGAGTGGTAAGATTTTAAAAAAACAACAAAGAAGATGGATAGTTTTGCAGCATGGTAGGGCTCTGGTACAAATGGAAATAAACCTAGAGGGCACCCTACCTCCCTTCTGCTATTTTCAGTTGCTACATATTTTCTGTTGCCATGGCATTTTGCATGATGGTTGTTTTAAAAAAAATCACAAAAATGCTATAGAATAGCTAAAGTGTTCTGTAGGCTTTGCTAAGTGACTCCATAAAGTGTGCCTCAGCGTGGGGATAGGGATTTCCCTGGACACCACGATGGCTCCTCTGTCCTAAAGCCAGGCCAAACGTTTTGGTGACACTAAATGGTCGCTCACAGTTTGTGTTCCCTGCCTCCTATTCACTAACCTTTTCCTTACCTTAGTAGATAGCAGGAGGCCCATCCATATGAGAAGAGCCAACAGCCAGGAATAATGGGTGGGGGGTTGCTTACTGTACCCACATGTTACCTCCCACCTTTCCTATGAAACTGTGGAGATTCAGAAATTGGCTAGGACCAATTTATATAAGCTCTGATCTCCTGAAGGAATTTCAGTACCTACATGGGAAGTTGCCTGAGTGATTAGTAAGCCAAAGGACTCTGTGTGGTAATCCTTCCCCTCCCCAAGTCTTGAACCAGATAGTGTATTCTCCTCTCATCAGTTGTCATTAGACACTTGTTCAGAGATGCTTTCCTTTTCTGATTACCTTTAACCATATGGCAATCCAAGATGAGCATTGACTCTGAGACCAAGAAACCCCAAAGCATCTATGGATTTTGCTTGCAGAGAGAGTCCATGAGATCTGGTGAAAGGCTCTGGTCACATATATTCACACAAGGACCTTTCATCTCGGTAAACAGCATTGTCAGTACTTTCTGCATACGTGCTCCATTTACACGTTCATCACATTGTCAGGGATTTTTTTTTCTCCTCTTTTCAGAAGCTATTAATAAACAATGATTATTACCTTGCAGGTTTTCAGCAGTATAGATCGAATCACTCAGAATTCAGGAGAAGAGAAGGAGGACTCTGGGGACAAAACAAAAAGCACACCTTTACCGTCCACGGAGACTCTAAGCTGGAGCTCGGAATATTCTGAAATGTATGTGAGATGCCTCCCAAGTACTCTCGGAAGCGTTAGCAGCTTAGCCCGCACTCAGCATCCGAAACCCCTGCGGGGCTTGTTAAAGCACAGGTGCTCAGCCCACCTCAGCTTCCCAGCCAGGAGTTCTTGGATGGGTGCTGAGAATATGTATTTCTAGGGATGCTGACGGTCTGGGTACCACATCTTAAAGAACCAGTACCCTAGACATGTCTTGGTTAGGCTAACCATAGTCCCAGGTTTTTGTTTGTTTGTTTGTTTGTTTGTTTGTTTTTTAATTGAGATTGACTCTCACATAGTTCATTCTGGCCTCCAGTTCTGTGTAGCAGAGGCTGACCTTGAACTCCCCTGATCCTACCTCCATTGGGATTATAGATACACACCAGTCCTGGGAATGAAACTCAGGTTCTCATGTTGATGAAGCATGCGCTGTACTCTGCTGTCTCCCCAGCCCTTACATTCCCTGTTTGCTAATGGATTTACATGACAATGGGTAATTGGCAGCTCTTAACACAGCATCCCTGTGTCCCTGTATGACTCTGTTCTTGTTTTTAATGAAGGCAACAGTTGTCAACATCCAACTCATCCGACACCGAAAGCAGCAGACACAAACTCAGTTCTGGCCTACTTCCCAAGCTGGCCATCTCAACAGAGGTGGAACAAGATGAAGCCACCCCCTGCCCTGGAGACCCCTGTGAGGAGCCCGAAAAGCCAGTTCTTCCCCCTGAAGAGTGTGCTCAGGAGGAGCCCGAGGTCACCACCCCAGCCAGCACCATCAGCAGCTCCACACTGTCAGGTAAGCTGCTGGCACTGCCTCTCTTCCTAAGACCCCACAGGCACCGAGAAGAGGCTCTCGGTCCTCTGTGCTCCAGGCTGTAAGCACAGATGCTCTGGACTCTTGCCACAGCCTGGCTATGAAGGATGGGCTCCTAAGAGCTCAGGTCAAGTCTCTGAGGCTTCCCCTCTGTGCTTGGTCATGTCATGGCTATACTTGGACCTCAGACACTTCACCACCTGTTCAGTGGGACCTTGGTGACAGGCAGAACCTGCGCAATGCCAGCTGTTATTGCCAAGACACAGCTTGCAGTGGTGCCTCCAACCTAGAGTCATCAGTTCCCCTTGTCAATGTCTTGTGTCACCCAGAAGGTACAGTATGAAGCCAGCTTTTTCCCCAGGCTTGAAGTGGATGGTGGCTTCTGTTAAGGGGTGTTGCACCAACACCTTATCCCTGCCCACTTTGGCTCACATTGCCCACAACAAGGTGCTTACACTGTGAGGCCCACTTCCCCTGTGTGAGGGGGGGAGGAATACCACACTTCCAGGTGGTCTGATTGCATCTCCAATACCCCCACTGTGGATGGAAGGTGCTCACCAGTCTCTGTAAGTGGAACCAGACACTCCTGAGGCTCCTGTGTGTTTGTTGGAGTGTCAGTCAAGGGTCTCGGTCTTTTCTTCGAAGTGCTTCTGTGACTCCCTTTGTGTGAAGCAGCCTTCTTGTCAAGAGGAACAGTGTCTTCACAAGTGTTTAACATGCTTGACATTCTGCCACTAGTGACCGGCTCTTCATAATGGAGGTATCTTCCTTAGACAATCAGACTTGGATTGATTTCTCTCAGAACATGCCTGGAAGGTGCATTTAAAATATCATTTTAAGTTCTATATACAGTATATCCTTCTGTAGAGCAATGTGCATTTATTTCTGCTCTTTTGAAAAAAAAAATGAAACGTAGCTGTGGCTTAGTGGTGCTGTAATAAATGTTTTCATTATGCCAGATCAGTATGCTATGTTAATAACCATAAATGATTCCGAGCTTGTCATCAACATTTTTAAACTGAATATTCATAGTATAAGGTTTTTTTAATTAAATAAAAAAAGTCTTACAAGCTCAATTTATCTCAGCTTAAAAGTATGGAGCTTCACATATGTTTACAGTTGGTTATGAGGGAAATAATATCAGGTTTTATTCCCCTCCTGACACCTCAGTTTTGTCTCCGTGTTGGACAATTCCATTAAGTGTGAAGCCAAGAGAATAACAATATAGAAATTAGATTCTAGCACCCTGGTTCTCTAAGATTTCTGGCCATGTTTTACTTATCTTGATATCCACATCAAATGTAGCTATCTAGGTATTTTATGTGTCTGGCCTGAAAGGCCTCTGTCTTGTTCCTGGTTCCCTTTGGCTAAAGAGAGTGTCTTTGCCTCCTTTTGAAAGTTACTCGTAATAGACTAGATTGTTTACTGTCTCAGTATCCTTGGCCTAACTCACTATCAGAAAGGTAGGAGGGGAAGGGAGGGGAAGCCATGTCTAAGCACTTGATTGATTACTTTCATAATTAAAACTATCTGCCTGGGTTCTACCATGCATTTTGATTAATAGAGTCAAACCACCTTTCTCTCTCTGTCTCTCCCCCATACACACACTGAAAATAATCAGAGACCTTGGGGGCCATACAGACTAGTGGGATGAGCTGATTGGCTTATAGCTAGGGGTAATTAAGGAACCTGAAAACCGTGACTGCAGGAAAATTAAATTTGTTGATTTTTATATTGCTCCACCATCAAAAAGAAGGGACCCTTGACATTTAGAGAACATTGATGTGACATTATCCACCATGGGCAGAGACGAAGCAGTTGCTTGTGTGCACAGCTGCAAGAAGAGACGGTGGAGGGTGGCGGGACGGAAGAGAGAAGAGAAAATTGTGTATCCGTCCTGGCATTTAGGAAAGCATGGCTTTATACCTGCCTCTCCTTTTTCGTAACTGTCATATTTGAATCCTTGAAAAGTGTTGAAATCATGGTTGGGTGTTCGAGTGCACACAACAAAAAAGACTCTCCGTGAAGAGCGTTGGCTTTTTAAACTTTTAAAGATGGGAGAGAGAGATGGCCCAGCAGTTAAGGCACTTGCCTGCAAAACCTAATGAGTTCGAATCCCCAATACCCACATAAAACCAGATGCACAAAGTGGCTCATGCATCTGGAGTTCATTTGCAGCTGCTGGAGGCCCTGGCACGCCCATTCTTCTCTCTGTCTCTGCTGGCAAATAAAACATTTTTAAAGAGAGAGAGAGGGCTGGAGAGATGGCTCAGCAGTTAAGACACTTGCCTCTAGTGCCTAAGGCCCCCGGTTCAATTTCCCAGGACCCATGTAAGCCAGACCCACAAGGTGGTGGCCCTGGTGCATATTCTCTCTCTCTCTCTCTCTCTCTCTCTCTCTCTCTCTCTCTCTCTCTCTCTCTCTCTCTCTCTCATTTATCTGCTTGAAAATGAATAAATAAAATATTTTAAAGAGAGGGGGGAGTGTAACGCTCATCCAAAGATAAACTTGGGTTTAATGAGATGCATTTTTGACTAGTGAAGCCATTTTAATCAAGTCCTTTAAGTTATCAGTTTCTTTAAGGTGATCAAACCAGTGCAGGTCAATCCATTTAGCTTAGGGGCATGAAAAGACCTGCTGTTTGCCGTGTCCTTCACTGTTTAAGTGGGTGTTACACGGAGAGCCTTCCTGTCCCCACAACACAGTGCTCTGTGGCCATGTAGTATACTGTGTCTACAGCCACCCACCCAAGTTCCAAGATTTCCTTAGCTTACACAAGACCTGTGAAGTCTCTGCCACTCCACCAATGGGGCCAAAGAAGAGCTATTTAATCAAGTTATATTGTGACACAGTATAACCAACATGCTAGTCATCCAGATTGGCAAGGCCGAGTCTTTCCTAGGCAGAGAATGGCCTGTGGTCAGCACTTTGAGATGTGCTGGCTGGTGTTTCCAATGATGGTATCCTATACTTCCATCCTGAGAGCTATCATGAATGTATAGTGTTGATCATCTCTGAGCACAGGATGCTTATAGCAGAATTCAGGGATTCTATATAATACCTCATAAATTTAGATTTTGAGATATTTATGAGATGAGCATTGATTTTTCTGGATAGACAAAAATATGTTATCACCAATTAAAAAAAAAAACTAAAAAATTCCTGTGAGTAAGAAGCAGTGAAACTCAGATAGGTAGCTGCCCAGCTTATCCCTGCAGACTCGAGATATGGCTCTACCTGAGGATTTTCTTTGCTCTGTGCCCCTGTCAATATCCATTTTAATGTATATTGGTATTCTCTTGAAGGAAGTCTAATCTTTAGCTTAACAATGAAGAAGCCTTGGCTTAGAGGGGATGCAGGGTCAGCATAGAGCACACTGTCAAGATTGAAAGCCAGGAAGAAGTGACCTGCTGAGAAATGTTGTGAGCAGTAACCCATGCATTGGCCTTTGGGCTACGTAAAGATCTTCCAGTGAATAGAGGTATAGGCCACGGGAGGAATCAGAGACCCTTCATATGCTTTTCTCTGAGTTACAGATCTGGGTGATGCGTGGCCTATGAAGGAAGTGACACAGATAAAAACCTACAAAGTGATTCAATGCTGCTCCTAGGTCCAAATTAGTCAGAAGCATTCATGGTGATCATTGGTGTCCACTGTGGAGGGATCAGGCATCCCTCAGTGGGTGCTCGGTTTATTGCTGGCCTTTATGAATGAGGAGTCGTGGGAGGAGAGTCTTTTAAAGGGTTCAGAAATCTAGACCATTAAAAATTAGTTATTCCTCCAGTGAAATGGAATCATGGGTTGAGAATGTACCAGAGTGTGTGCAAGAGAGCCAGATCCCAGTGGACATCTCCTCTGTCTCTTCCTCCTCAGTTCCTTTCTCAAGCCAGTAGTGTTTTCCAGTTTGGGACATTTGGTCTTCGAAGCCACACAGGATATTTCCCCACGTTCATGCTTGCTTTTCTCTCTCTCCCCATCTTCACCTGTCTCCTCTTAAATCTTCCTGAATGTGTTTGTCCCTCTTCTCTGTACAGTTGGCAGTTTTTCAGAGCACTTGGATCAGATCAATGGACGCAGCGAGTGTGTGGACAGTACAGACAATTCCTCAAAGCCCTCCAGTGAAGCCACCTCTCACATGGCCCGACAGCGATTAGGAAGTACAGAGAAAAAGAGAATCTCTGGGAAAGTCACAAAGTCCCTTTCTGCCAGTGCTCTGTCCCTCATGATCCCAGGAGGTAGAGAGACATCGGCTCGCATGAGATTGTGTGGCATGTGTGTGCATGCACTCCCCTCCCCCAATCTGGAATGCTGAGTGAGGCACAAGTTTGCATGGAGGTGGGGGTCTCAACACACCCCCAATTCTCCCTTAGGACCCCTGGGGTTTCCCAAGAGCATGCGAGTCAGTTTCATCTCACTTTATGCATCCTCGAATGAGAAAGGATTTCTTCCTAGGAAGCCTTATTTCTTTGCTTTTCTCCCCCCCCCCCAAGCTAAATGATAAACTTCCCTCTGTGGGGTAAGTTTTTCTCTCTAGATTATGTGTCACTCATACTTTACAGAGCTCATTGGAGCCTGTGTGCTGGAAAGCTAGGTAAAGTTTTTCTCATCCAGTACATGAGGCAATAGACACAGAGTCTCTAAGTTCTACATTCTAGGAGATAGAGAACATCTCAGGGGACCTTGAAATTGGAAGTTTTCCCATTCCTGCCGGTGGAGTTGTGCTCCTCCTACTGGTCTGCAAATCAGTCTCACCACTGTTTTGGAAAATGACTTAATTCGGATTGTGTTGGATCATCGTGTTTTTCTACAACTGGAGTTTGTATCTACTGATCACTAAGTCCATAGTAATTCCACTGACAGAGATGAAGTCTACACCCTGGTGGTCCTCATTTCACTATAGTGGCAGAGAGAGAGAGAGAGAGAGAGAGAGAGAGAGAGAGAGAGAGAGAGAGAGAGAGAGAGACAGACTTGGAAACTGAGTCATACTACACGCAGTTTGTATTGCAAAAAATTCCTAAAAGGCATTGTTTACATCTTTTAAATTTCACATTTGTGCAGAAATTTTGGCTAAATCAGTGATCTTGTATGGCTCAGTGGTCATTCTAGCAAATTCCTCTGCTGGGCAACATCCCCTTTAGCACCACATAGCATTGCCCATCTCCTTGGTCTGCATGATGGCCGTGTAGCAGGGAAAGGAAGGTTGGTATAGCCCAGTCCAGTTTTGCAAGCGGTGAGATAGCCTGCACGTTGGGAAGTTGGGAAAGTCTTTGCATTTGTGGATGGAAAGGAGACCAGCATGTGGTTAACTACCGAGAGCCTGCTATTTCCACAGCTTGGCTCTGTGTGTCTATCGTGTCTTTCCTCCATGTGTACGCCATGGACTTCCCTGTCTGTCTAGCAGTGACCTCTTTTTACTTGGCCTTTGGATTAGATAAAACAGCATGGCTGCTCCATGAAGCCCAAGGAATGGAACACCAATTAACTTTGCTTTTGTTTGAACAACCTAAGACTTGAAACACAAGTAGATAATTGGCTCACTGTTACTGTGACCACACTGGGACCTCTCATGTCCCTGAGAGTCACCAGTAGCACTGGGCACCTTGTAGTCTTCTGCAGATTCTTCTATCTTAGACACAATCTCATGACTAGTTGAGCTCTGCTCACATCCAGGTAGATGCAACCAGAAAATGAACTGCAATGACATGTGTGCCTGCTTCAACACAACCCCCTAGGGCTCAGTAAGTTATAGACGAAAGAATTAATTTGTGGTCCACATCGCTGGAGGCTGAGATGTCCCAAAGCAAGGCAACCGGCAGACCTGGTGTCTTGTTCCACAGAAATGACAACACCGTAGGTTCTCGAAAGCAGGAGCATGCAGCCCCTCACTATATAACCTGTCATCAGAACCCTCGTAACTTTACGATTTCCCAAATGGCCATTCTGTTCGTTTTTCACTCATGAATTTTAGGGGTGACACAAAGATTCAAAGAGAAAAAGCAAGTGGAATTGTTTTAGAATATGAGCTGATTTGCTCTCAAAGTGTCTCTCACTTGCCTTACCCTAGGGGGGAAAAAAACCTCATTAGATTTACGGGTAATAAAGAGAAACAGATATAATCATAGTAATCCTTATGGAGAGAAATCACCATGTTAGTGTTTTCTCAATTAGAATATGTCAATTAAGGCTATTAAGGACTGGGGAGATATCTCCATGGTTAAAGGTGTTTGCAAAGCCTGCTGGCCTGGGCTCAGTTCCCCAGCCACCCATGTAAAGCTAATGGACATTGGTTTGTAAAGGCCAGAAACCCTCGTGCATCTGCACACACACACACATATGAATAGCTTTTAAAAGACTACTTCATTAACATTGCAAAAAGCTGTAAGTAAATGGATCATTGCTTTCCTAGCCACATGTGCCCAAAATTTTTTCACATAAGACTTGCATTCCCGTGTCTTCTACTATAGTGATAACTCATTATAAATCCGTGTCTATCATTTATTTCTTAAAATGAAGGTATCACAGCCAGTAAACAGTCTCTGTGCAGAGATCTAAGAAATCATAACTTTGGAGCATTGATTGAAAAATTAGTTCACTAGAAACTTTTTGATGTTTTCTTTCTAGGCTCCAGCTTCACAATCCAGGCCAGTTACCAGCAGCTTTTTCTATTTTAATTATTTTTGCACCTTATCTATTTTTCCATTGGAAACACATGTGTCTGTTTCCAGACTAAGTCCCCAATCCTGTGGGGTATCCCAGGGGGAGGGATGACTGCATGGAGACCCCTGTACCCTGGGTTGGCTTTGATGCTCACTTCTTGATTGCAGATATGTTTGCCGTTTCTCCACTGGGAAGTCCGATGTCCCCCCACTCCCTGTCCTCCGACCCTTCGTCCTCACGAGATTCCTCTCCCAGCCGAGACTCATCGGCAGCTTCTGCCAGTCCCCATCAGCCTGTGGTCATTCACAGTTCAGGGAAGAACTATGGCTTCACCATCCGAGCCATCCGGGTGTACGTGGGAGACAGTGATGTCTACACTGTGCACCACATTGTTTGGGTAAGACCAAATCCTCAGTCCGTAGTCAATGGCCAATATGTTTCCCAGTGACGTGGCACTTGGGGCCTTTTTGATTTTCCTTTGTGTGTCCTTTTCTCTGAGTGGGTGGAAGAATTAGACTACACCCAAACTCTGCCTAAGGGTCTCTAGCCGATTCCTGCTTTTATACACCAGTCTGGTGGACACAGTCAAAGACCGCCTTTTCTCTGTCTTGTCATTGGTCTTTTCATTTCCTATTTTTTTTTCTTGCTTTGTTTTTGAAAATTACATTCACCGTTCACTTGAGTTTTCTTTTAAAGAAACAAGGGGAATATCCTATTCTCTCTGTGAATCATAAGAGAATGGGATCCATGCCTTTTGGAATGTCTGAGAGTTTAGAATCCTTTGCAAGTTGACTGGGAGAAGATTCTTCCTGGCAGAAGATTCAGCAGGTGTCATGCTTGTTATCAGTTTGCTGATCAATACATGCTCTCCTCTTGGACTTTAGAATGTAGAGGAAGGAAGTCCAGCGTACCAGGCAGGACTGAAGGCTGGAGATCTGATCACACACATCAACGGGGAGCCTGTGCATGGACTGGTCCATACAGAAGTCATAGAGCTCCTTCTAAAGGTACTGTTGTCTTCATGTTCCGGCCATACAGAGCAGGCAGGTAATCCACATGAACTCATACGAAGAGATCCATTTCTCTGAAAGACGGAAGGGTAAATATCCACATGTGCTGTAAAGGATAAGTGGAAAAAGGGGTCGTAGCCCTCCCCAGAGAGCTAAGCCAATTTCAATGGAATGGTTCCCACTTAAAAGGAAAGCTGAATGGAGCTCATGGGGTTGCAGACCACGAGTGGAGCTAGAGAGAGTATATCATCCTCTCAGGAAGGCCTGTCGAGAAATAGAATTCCGTAGATCCAAAGGTGGGCGAACCTGAGTTCAATTTTAAATCTTCTGAGGAAAAGGCTGATGTACCTGTGGTGAGAAATACAGTCCTTCATGGGATTTGGGGACAGCGTCTTGCTTCCTGGCCTCTGCAGGGGATTGGGAGGGGTGGTGGTGGAACCAGGCACAGATTTGAACCTCCAAAAAACCCCCCAGTTTGGTCAGTGAGACAGGATAAATATGTATAACCATAAACCCATATTCATGGTTTAAATCATGTGTGAGACCCTGTGGGGATTAAGGGATGTTTGTTCTTTATTCTCATAAAGCACAGGACTTGTGTGTGTGTGTGAGAACACAACTTAATCAGCACCGGCTCAGGAAGACTGTTGTGCGTTTGGAGAGAACATTCTGGGTGGGGAGAGGCATCTCAGGAAGGTGACACTGAAGTAGAACTTGAAGGAAAGGGTGGGATTTGAAAGCACTACAGGGAAATGGGTGTCTGAGTCTTTCAAAGCCAAAGGCAGCTAAATGACTTCCCCCCTTCTCAGTCATTCCCCAGCTCACACAATTGCATTTTTCATAGGATTTGGCATCTAGCCCAGAGTCAAGAAGCATTAGTGTCTATATCCCAAGGTCTAATGTGACCTAGTAGATAGGATGTCATTGCCCTTGATTAATTCACAACATCAGTGAGAATTTGGGGCTCATAAAGTTTCTGGAATTAAAATGAACCATGGGGGGGCTGGAGAGATGGCTCAGCGGTTAAGGCCCTTGGCTCCAGTGCCTGAGGCCTCCGGTTCAATTCCCCAATACCCACATAAGCCAGATCCAAAAGGTGGTGACCCTGGTGTGTTCTCTCTCTCTCTCTCTCTCTCTCTCTCTCTCTCTCTCTCTCTCTCTCTCTCTCTCTTTCTCTCTCTCTCTTTCTCTCTCTCTCTCTCTCACACACACACACACACCTCTTCTTGAAAATGAATAAATAAAATATTTTTAAAAATAAAAAATAAAATGAACCATGGGGTGGTAGGGACCACGTGGCTTCTTTTGACATGAGGTTTGTAGTTTCACTAGGCATCTCTCTTATGCAATGATCTTTATCCAACTGGGGAGGATGACCTCTCAGTTAAGCAGCCAAGAGATGAAAGACACAGCAGGACTGAGGGCGTGGAGGTCCTGCTTGTGAAAAGACACCTGAAAAGGCCTTAGACTTCTCAGATCCAAAGTCAAGAAGAGACACAGAGATTCAGGAGCCTCGATAATGGCTTTCCTAGGAGTCCTTGATTCTGTGGGCCCTGGTACCCCAGCACTGGCTCACAGATCCACCCATTGAGAATAAGGGCCCAGGGAAACTGTTATGGTTTTTAGCTTCTATATCTGATACATAAACCTTTTCAATTTGTGGGGACTGTAAGAGCAGTAGACAAAGATTTTTACTGTCTCTACAATGCTCCTTGATTTTGTCTAGGAATCCACCTTGATATTAGGTGCTAGAGAATTCTTGTGGTTGTCATTCATTCTATTGGTATTGGGCTTTACTATCTAAACACATAAGCAAATAATAAAGCTAAAGGAATTTTAAATGGAAATATATGTGGTTATATCTATGTAGAGAGATATCTCTTGCCTTCTATCTTTATAATAGTAGCGTGTTAAGTATAAAATAGCTCCTGCCCTACCATATGTTTATGCCATATATCTGCTCATAAAAGAAGAAAACCACATTGGAACATAGCAAGAGGAATACACATTTATTGATTTTCCCAAGGTCAAATGAATCACATTCATGGTTCATTCTGTATTTTAATATGATTCTAGATTTCAAAACCTCGTCTTGCTCTTGTGGAATTTGCTCACGTCTTCACTTAAGGATTTCTGGCCACATCTCTTAGCAGAATCAGCTGGCCCTCTGTGGATTGTGGGTCACCTTCCACAACCTAAAGCTTTGTTCCTGGGTAGGATCGCTGCAAGTGTGTAAACATGGTGGAGAGAGGAGCCTTGGCACGCTCTCAAATGCTATTCTCCGTCACCCATCCAAAGCAGCCAGTGGTTCACAAATGAAGCATTGAAGAGCTGAGATTAGTGTAATCAAACAAAGAGGATGTAAGGGATTTAATTATCATCCCAGTGAACTGTGTAATCAGGCAGCCTTCTTCCAAATGTAACCAGCAGTTCTTGAACAAAGAGCGTAAAGTGACTAACCCCAACATGGGCTCCAAGTCCTTACCGTTGGGGTGGCAGCTCTGCTTCAGTGGGCTTGGCTGCTGTTTCCTTGAGCTTAGATACTGGCTACTCATTTTTCCTTATCTCATGGCATCCTTAGAAAAAGGGGGAAGATCATCCTGTGTGTAGAAACACATGGATAAGGGCTAGAGAGGTAGCTCAGCGGTTAATGGCGCTTGCTTGCAAAGCCTGATGACCTGGGTTTGATTCCCTAGTACCCATGGAGAGCCAGATGCATCTGGATTCTGTTTACAGTGGCAGGAAGCCCTGGTGTGCCCATACTTTCTCTGTCGTTAAAATAATTTTAAACACACATAATTAATATTTTGCTTTTAGGTGATGGACGACATAGTAAGCACATTCTGTTTCTAGCTTCCTTTTCCCTGCCTACTTCAGAGCAGAGATGTTCTACCTCACATGGACACCATTTGTTTCAAGCATCCGAGGCCCATGAAGTAGGACTCGTGGACTATTGTGGTTCCCCAGCTCCTATTTTCTTTCCCACTAGAAGTTAACAACCTCCATTTGACTTTTATTTAGGCAGCTTAGTTCTAAAAGAACTTTCTCTACCCCCAGGCATAAATGGTAACAATCCCCTCCCCTGTCCTATTCCCTGCTCATGTGATAGGCTTAACTTCTGTAACTAACAACTTACATGTATGTGGTTCATAAATCTCCTTTCCACGAACTCCAGGAGCTCCTTGATTTTGAAGTGGGGAACCACCAAATAGCATCATTACCATCCTCACATATTTATGAGCCCCCCCAGCTTTGCAGTGCTTTGGGTGCAGTACTGCCAGAATCACCCCAAAGTGACAAATAGTTAACAAAGCAAGAGCACTTGGAACTTGCCAAGCTCCGCTCTGCTCTGCTTGACACACACAGCCCTCCATTGCTTTCTGAGGTGGCTGCCATAAGAAGAAAGGCTCCCGTTGCATAGATGCTGAAGGGATCAAGGCAGCCACCCCACCTGCACCTGGGCAGTCTGATGTGGAGCCTGTGTTCTCCATGCCAGCAGCACACTGCTCCCAGCCCCTTATGGTCTCAAACAGGAAACAGAGAAGAGAAATAGACTGGAAACATGCTAGATGCTCAGAAGGAAGATACTGGAATGACAGCAGAGATCTGGGGGTTTTCTGTGGGGGCCTTGAGAGATGGCTGGGGCTCGTTGTATGGAAATGGGATACAGGATAGTGTAGAAAACATATGTAAATGTATAGATTCTAGGCCTGTGTGTCTCAAAGTGTGGCATATACAGTGACCCAGGAGCCAAGGTCTACATGAAGGCTGGAGTTGAGGTGGAGGACATGAGTCAGGACCAGGGGATCCAGGGGGAGCCCACCCCCTAACTAGACTTTGCAAAGACAGACAGACATAAACAGTGGGCTTTCCTTGATGAGCCACCCAAGGCCACCCAGTAACTGACAAAGTCAGATTGAGAGAAGAGCTTGGCTAGCTTGACTACAGCTATTGTACTCAGTTTAGCCAGCTTAAAATAATTTCCCTCCCACTGTGTACTAATCACAAAAGAGTTTCCAACACAAGTGAACTAACTGAGCATGTGACGGTCTGCTGGCTGAGTTTCTGCTGTTGCTATGTTTTTTTAAACCGTGGTCACAGAATTTCTCCAGGGTCACTTATGCATCCAGAGAAGTTAACTGAAGCCATAATGGACAGTTCAGAAAGTAGTTGCTGTGTGAGTCCACCAGGTGGCAGACTTCACAAATAGCACCTAATCGTTTTTCATGGACCCTATTTCTGTCAATGTTTCTAACTTATATTTATACTCTGTATCCTTTGTGTGAGTCCCTTAGAACAGCTATCTTTGGTGCATGAACATTAGACAAATTAATTGTCTTTTAATTGTCTTTCAAAAGAGTCATATGTAGAAACAAACAAAGGTAGACTTGGTGTTTTTTTTTTTTTCTTTTTAAGGGAATTTTTGCACAGCCAGGTGACGTGCTGTGTTGGCCAGGCCCCTTTTCTCACCATTGAGAAAATGTTCAGGATTTGTTATGTGTTTATTCTACATGGTTTGATCATGTTTATAGATCCTTAGGTTTATAACAATTTGGTATTGTGACCTTGACCTTGACAGGAGTCAAGGCCACAGAACTGGTTTTCTGAACACTGCTGGGGATAGACAAGACAGCCAGGACAATTCTGGACTAAAAGAACCTCGGGGTTCCTGCATGTGCTGTCATCTGTAATACGAGAGTGATAGTCCCTTACTTCATGGGTGTTGGTTGTGAAAAATGGCTTCAAAATGAAGCCGTGCTTCTAAAAACCAGGCGGTATGGTTAGCCTCTCGTAAAGATATACAAAAGTTGGAACCAGGTGTGAGAATGCATGCCTGTGATCCCAGTGTTCTGGAGGCTGAAGCAGAAGAAATGTCATGTGAGTTAAAGGCCAGCCCGGTCTATGTAGTAAATGCTAGGCCAATCTGAGCTATGATTGGGACCCTGTGTCAAACAACAACAAAAATAATAAAAAGTCAGTGAAGATCTCCAACCATGGGGGCTGGAGAGATGGCTCAGCAGTTAAGGCGCTTGCCTGCAGGCCTGGGTTCGATTCCCCAGTACCCACATAAAACCAGATACACAAAGTGGTGCATGCATCTGGAGTTCTCTGCAGCAGCTGGAGGCCCTGGGGAGCTCATTTCTCTGTCTCTCTTCACTTGCAAATAAATGTTTAAAAAAAGAAAAAAATTCAACCCGTGTTTATAGCCTTGTTTCTTCACCATAATTTCATCATGGTCTCACTCAATTTATAAAGAAAAAACTCCCTTCCAAAAAACCATGTAATGATGAATCTTACGTTTTTATTAAATGAATTTTTTCATTGAAGAAACAGAGCACCAATCTCTGCTATCAATGTTTAAATTTAAATATTTTTAATTTGCATAAAATGCATAACATCTATTTTCAGAACAAGAGGGGAAACTTTTGTTGGAGTTTAAACCCCATCTGTCAACAATAAAATCTTTTTTTATAAATATTAGTTATGAGATTATATTTTAAATGACATATAAAGAGCTGTGGAAGCAATAATAAAATATGATGCCTTTTTGATACTAAACTAGGGGTGTGGCATAAAGAAATATAAATTACCAGTAAAACAGCAACTCATAAGAACCGAGAAATAGAAAATAGCAGTGCAGAAATAAATTTAATTTTACCTAAGAAATAGATTATGCTATGAAGACAATAAAACTTATGTTCTTAAATAGGGTTTCAACCTTATATAATATAAAATAAAAAATATATAGTAATAGTAAAATTGTGTATATACTATGCCTAGGTCCATGTGTTTATGCATGTGTGAGCAAAGATTCCTATAGGCTGAGAAAGTAGCTTTCTGACAAGAGTGTTTACAGAGCATGCATGAGGACCTGATTTTGATTCTCACCCTTCCCCCCCAAAAAAAATAACCTCAGCAGGAAATATTGAAATATCACTAGTGTTATCTGAGTGGTCAATGCTTTTAGAATTGATTTTCCTTCTTGTAACAGCATGACACACTTCCTAATCAGGGAGAACGGGAGTCGCTGGTGAAACTGTTCTGGGTTTTCAGTTCCCTGTTCCCATCACTTGGTACAGCTTAAAGCTAAGGTGCTGGGTGTTTTCCAGGTAAAGGCCTTTAAAATGGCCCTTCTCCTTATGGGATTTGTATTTTCAAGTTTCTCAGAGCCACCTCTGACTTTGAAAGGATGGGTTTCTCCTATGCTTACTATGATATTCAAGAAGAGGTCATGGATGCCAGAGTCACTAACTCCCTGCCCTTGGCCTATAGCTGCTGGTTCCGCTCACCTCCATCCCTAGGGCCTGCCCAGCAAGCCCTGTGCCAAGATCAAGTGAAAGGACATAGCAACCCACTAGGAATGACCTTCCTACGCGTGACCTGGTTAAAGAGAGCTCTCCTACTGGCTGGCATGTACTCCAGCTCTGCAGCTGACAGGTTTTCTGACAATAGAATCATTTCTATAATCATGACAACTAAAAGTTCCTCTATGATTTCTAGGCCAAAGAAAGCACACAGAAAGGAAAGAGAAGGAAAATACATCAATCGAGACCAGACAGTCACTGGGCACATTTATATTTAATACATATGGATGAAGAAAGCTGTTATTTATAGAGTCCCTACCACTCGGTGCTAAAGGCTTTCTCTACAAACTCTCATTTACTCCTCCAGTGAGCCTGAGGAGATGGCAGGATTATACCATTAGCCAGCACAGTCAGTGCGTGTGAAGCCTGGGGATGGGGGTGGGCAGTCATGCTAAGGTCATGAAGCTTAAGAGACTTCCAGCTTGTGTCCCAGCCTGAATTGTCAGGACACTGTGGATGGAAGTGTCATTTAGAATGGCCAAGGCTCCTTCCAAGCTGCAACAACCAATTGTATCTGTCTTGGAGTCTCTTATCACAAACCCATCCTCCCTTCCTTCTCTTTCACAGAGTGGGAATAAGGTGTCGATCACCACCACCCCCTTTGAGAACACTTCAATCAAAACAGGACCTGCGAGGAGAAACAGCTACAAGAGCCGGATGGTGAGGCGGAGCAAGAAGCCCAAGAAGAAGGAGAGTCTAGAAAGGTGAGTTTATTACTCCTTATTAAATACATAGGAGAGGGCTGGAGAGATGGCTCAGTGGTTAAGGCATTTGCCTGCAAAGCCTAACGACCTCTGTTCGATTCCCCAGTACCCACATAAAAGACAGATGCACAAAGTGACGCATGTGTCTGAAGTTCATTTGCAGCAGCTAGAGATTCTGGCCCCCATTCTCTCTCCCCTTGAAAAGAAATAAATTTTTAAACACACACACACACACACACACACACACACACACACACACACAAGATGTATTCATTGTAAAACAAAAAGTTCCTTTTTTTAAAAAATTCTACATTATTTGAGGAACTTGAACATCAGGTCATTTTTCACATGAAATCTGGATTTAGAAGGTTCTTTATATTATCTAGAATGTTTTTGGTTTTTGTTGTTGTTGCTGCTGTTGTTGTTTGTTTGTTTTGAGGTAGGGTCAGTGTATAGCTCAGACTGATTTAGAATTCACTATGTAGTCTCAAGCTGGCCTCGAACCCATGACAATCCTCCTACCTCTGCCTCCTGAGTGCTGGGATGAAAGGCTAGATTTTATTTTTTTAATGCCAGATATTCCAAACCAAACTATATGTTGTAGCTTCCAGCATCTTCCAGATAAGCCTGGAAGTAGAAGGGATTTTTCTGGCTGGCAAAATCTCCTGGGGTGAGCACAAGGCACACCCCGGGAGTACTCTCCGTGCAGTGTGCCAATGCTCCCGGGAGGGCCATCTCTGCTGGCAGCATGGTTGTTCTTCATCTCCTTCAGCCTGAGATAGGAAGGTAGAGAAATGAACAAATGAATTGCTCATTAGCTACAGGAAAAACAATTTACACATGAAGGAAAACGGAAGTATACGTCCCATCAGGCAGCCATGATGTAAAATAATCCAGGAGCCATTTTAAGTAACCCCAGTTTATTTTCGTTTTGTTTCGTTTTTCTGTATTGGGAACAGTAGAAAAGCTGGTATTGGAAGGCAATTGTATAAGCGTTGAATTGTTTGTTTTTAAGTACCTGGGATTGGGCCTGGGGCTTCGTGCTTGCTAGGCAAGAATCCACCACTGAGTTGTATCTCCAGCCCTTTTTGTATGCTTTTTTGGCTTTTTGAGGCAGGGAATCACTGTTTCCCTGGCTAGCTTTGAACTTATTCCATAACCCAGACAGGCCTTGATCTTGGCATCCTTTTGCCTCAGGCACTGAGTAGCTGGCATGAAAACCTGTGCCACCAGGCCCTAGCTTCTCATTTTTCATAGTAGCAAATCAGCAGATAAATCCTTCCACTGGAAAAATTGAAATACCAGCGTCAGCCCATAATTAGACCCTTACAGACACTTGGGGGAAGATAAGAGTAGAAGGTGGTTTCTCTGGGGATTTGAGAGAAAGCAAAGGATTGAATTATAAGTTTACAGGAAACCATGTGGTAGTTTCTTCCAAGTGCATTTATGACTTTTGTTAAAATCACATCTGCAAGTTCTAGGTTGCATGCAATCAATGGTTAGGTGTAACAGTGCTAGAACCATCTTTTTACGCTCACCAGGGCTGTGAGAAAAGAACATCATGGCCACCTGCACATATAAGCCTTGCTCAGCTGTATTTGTTTTGCTTTTTCTTGTGCTTATTGAACACTAAATGTACATTTGTGTCCGCTACCCACGGATACAACAGGCCTCACCTCACTTTGTGTTTATGGAAACATACAGACCCCATTTTGCGAGGCATATTCAAGAGTCCATGATGGACCAAACACAACAAAGACAAAGTCCTCTACCCAGAATCTCACCATGAAAGATTTCTGTAACCAAATGAATATGAAACCTAATCTGTGGAAGGAAAACCACCATCTCTTGATTCAATCACGTCAATGTGTGTGGGCATGTTCTCCGAAGTGAATGTCTTTAATATTTCATAATTGTCCTAGCTCTTCCTGTTTGAAATTAAGAGCTCCTTCAAGGGTACTGTCAAAGGTTATTCCTAGGCTGGAGAGATGGCTCAGCTGTTAAGGCACTTGCCTACAAAGCCTAACAACCTGGGTTTGATTCCCCGGTACCCGCATAAAGCCATATGCACAAAGTGCTGCATGCATCTGGAGTTTGTTTGCAGAGGCTAGAGGCCCTGGCACACCCATTCCTTCTCTCCCTTACCTTGCAAATAAATCAATAAAATGGTTATTCCTAAGTCCTGAGAAAGTTGGTCTGGTAGACACTGTGTTGACTGACGCCTCTGGCATGGCGAGGAGGCAGGAGTGGTTTTGGATATGTCTTTCGATCCCTTTCTTCCTGTCTCTACTCTAGGAGGAGATCTCTTTTCAAAAAGCTAGCCAAGCAGCCTTCTCCTCTACTCCACACCAGCCGAAGCTTCTCGTGCTTGAACCGATCCCTCTCATCGGGAGAGAGTCTCCCGGGTTCCCCCACTCACAGCTTGTCTCCACGCTCTCCCACCCCCAGCTACCGCTCCACCCCCGATTTTCCATCTGGTAAGTGCTTCTCTTGGCCTAGACAGCCCTCGAGGGTGGGGAGGAGGGAACATCACCCACACCCCTGGGTCCTGGGAAGCATACCCATGCCAGGCTCAGGGGTGGGCTGACAGCACACACAGGAAGGCATGGGGAAGCCATTCTGATGATTAAAATAAGGCCATGGGAGGCCTTTCCTACCGTAGTGATTTGCTGATCCCACCAGCTGATCATCACCAAGCCTTAACTCAGTCTGGGCTGGAAGATGACCTGTGTACTCACAACCCTCTGTGTTTTCTACCCACAGGCACTAACTCCTCCCAGAGCAGCTCCCCAAGTTCAAGTGCTCCTAACTCCCCAGCAGGATCTGGTCACATCCGGCCCAGCACCCTCCATGGCCTGGCTCCCAAACTCAGTGGACAAAGATACCGCTCTGGAAGGCGAAAGTCAGCAGGCAGCATCCCACTTTCCCCATTGGCCAGGACACCTTCGCCGACCCCCCAGCCTACCTCCCCACAGCGCTCACCCTCCCCGCTGCTGGGACATTCCCTGGGCAATGCCAAGATGGCTCAGGCCTTTCCTAATAAGATGCACTCCCCTCCCACCATTGTCAGACACATCGGAAGACCCAAGAGCGCCGAACCTCCCCGATCCCCTCTGCTCAAGCGAGTTCAGTCTGAGGAAAAGCTGTCCCCTTCCTATGGCAGTGACAAGAAGCACCTGTGCTCCCGGAAGCACAGCCTGGAGGTGACCCAGGAGGAGGTACAGAGAGAACAGTCCCAGCGCGAGGCCACATTACAGAGCCTGGAGGAGAATGTGTGCGATGCCCCATCGCTGAGCAGGGCCAGGCCTGTAGAGCAGGGCTGTCTGAAACGCCCAGTATCTCGCAAGCTGGGTCGCCAGGAGTCTGTGGAGGACCTGGACAGGGACAAGCTGAAGGGCAAGGTCATAGTGAAGAAACCAGAGGAGAAACAGGAATCCCACCAGAAGCCCCACAACCCCAGCAGCGATTTAGAAAGCCATGCTCTCTTCAGGCTGGAAGAGAGAGAGAAGAAAGTGTATCCCAAGGGGCTAGAACGATCAAGTCACTTTGAAAGCAAGGGGGCAGAAGCCCCATCTCTGGGCAGCCTGCTGAAGGATGCACTTCATAAGCAGGCCAGTGTAAGGGCCAGCGAGGGGGTGACCACAGAGGGGGCAGCTGCAGAGCACAGCCAAGGCACAGGGGACTTCAAACGGGCCACCCCTTCTTGCAACCCTCAGGACAGTGTGTGCCACCTCTCAGATAGGTCCACTCCTGGGAAGGGTGATAATACAGAGAAGGCCTCTCAGGCTAAGGAGTCTCTTCGAAGTGAGAAGGCAGACAGCAAGCTGGCCAATATTGATTACCTCCGAAAGAAAATGTCACTGGAAGACAAGGATGATGGCCATTGCTCCATCCTGAAGCCCAAGATGACAGCCAGCACCCATGAATGTCTGCCAGGGAACCCCATCCGGCCTGTCACTGGTCCGCATGAGGTCCCTCCGGTCTCTGATAGCCGGGCATTCATCAGCAATACCCACACCCCTCAGATGAGCACAGTCTCTTTCGTTCCTCTTAAGGCCTTAGCTGGGCGAGTGGACAGTGGGGGCGAGAAAGCAGGTCTGGTCTCTCCTGAGTCTCCTGCCAGAAAGAGCCCATCTGAGTATAAGCTGGAAGGCAGGTCAGTTTCATGCCTGAAACCCATCGAGGGCACCCTGGACATCGCTCTCTTGTCTGGACCCCATGCTTCTAAGACTGAGTTACTTTCACCAGAGCCCACACAGACCCCCAGCCCTGGCGTCAGCATGGGGTCCTCTGTGCCACCAGTACTTCCTGGGAAGATGGGGGACCCCACCATCCTCAAAGAGCCTTCCTCTGCAAGCCTAAAGGTGAATAAATCCTACCTGCTTGAGCCTCGGTTCATGCCCCCTGGCCGGGGTCACCAGGACTCCCCAGCAGCTCCCTTGCTGGCCCCAGAGTCCAAACAGGACAGGAAAGTTTCCAATTCTGCCACCAGGAGCCCAGGGACAGTTTCAGAGAGCAGTTCCCAGCCGAGAGATATCGGCCCCTCCAAACATCAAGACCGTTCCATGGATACCAAGCTCTTCCCTGGCACAGGGCTGACCCCGGGCAGTGTGTGCACCCCACTCCCAGCAGAGCAGGCCCCCGAGAGGGAGAAGCCACACCTGAAGGAACCATCAGAAAAAGCCCTCTCTTTTGCCAGAAGTGAGCGGTCAACCATGAGGGCCGACATGCATGAGCCCTGGGTGGAGCTGCGCCCTCTGGAGAGCTCTGAAGCCAGTGACAGTTCCAGAGGCCCCCCTTCTGGGGGAAGAGCCCCCCCTGACTTCTCCACGCAGCTCCAGACCACAGAGAAATCATGGGGGCCTTGTGCAAAAATAACCCACAAAGATGGCCGAGATGAGGTGAGGTCCCTCCCTAGGGAAGACTCCTCCTCGCACTCAGCTGGGGTTCTCTGTGAAAAGGAAGTGGGCAGGATAAAAAGTGGCCTGGAACCCAAGCCTGAAGCACCTGCTGCCAGGCGCCCTCCACAGCAGCCTGGGATCGAGAGAGAGAAGGATGGAAAGCCGCCTGCCTTCTCCTCCCCAGAGAAAAGGGCTCCCAAGGAGCCCGGCAAGAAGGAGCGGTCTCTGAAGAGCTATGTGGGCAGCGGTCCGCAGCTCCCCCTCGCCACCAAAGAGCTGGCCCCTTGCGGTTCTCCAGGCGACATTTACAGCAAGGATCCAGGGACCAAAGCCACCGCTCCAGAGCCTGGCACCTGTCCCCAGGAACTTCCCAGAGCCGTTCCCAGGGACAGCAGCTGCCACAAGTCCCATCCTGTCCCCGATCCTATCCCCCCAAAGTCCAAGCAACCAGACAGGTCCCTCTCATCACAGAAGCCAAACGCTGGGGCCACCAAGAGCAAAGAGCCTGTCATTCAACCCCCCACGGGCTCCAGCAGAGAGGGGAAGGGCAGTAACAGAGGCCAGTTGGATGCGTTTCCTGCCCTGGTGGGCACCCAGAACAAAGCAAGCGATGCAGTTGGCCGAAGAGAAGGTGGGGTCACCGTCACACTCCATGCTGAAGAGGGGCCTCTGGATGCCAAACTGAAACCCACCAGTGGTGGTGGGCGACCCCCCGAGTTGCAGGACAACAAGCATTTGCTCAGACAAGGACAGCCAGGGTTCATCGAGACAGTAGACCAGAAACTTCCTACTGCCAATGAAAAGCAAAGCCTGTCTCCCAAGCACCCCAAGCCATCCACTGTGAAAGACTGTTCTTCTCTGTGCAGACAGACAGACAGAAACCCAAGTCAGCCAGCCGCCCCTGTAAAGTCAGAAGGGAAGAAAGGCGCAGAGGCACTTTATGTTTCAGCAGCAGAAGGCTGCAAGGTGGAGGCAGGCCCTTCCCTCCATGGTGACAGCCGACAGAAGGGTCCAGAGAGGCCTGCTGTGGGGAAGGGCTTCCCGGAGTGCAAGGGCAAAGGATCTGGTCCTCAGAAGCCACTGGCCGAAGCCAGCAAGCACAGCATGAAAAGGTCACCCTCGGCCACTGGACAGAGTTCTCCCCACCCAGCATTACTTCCAGAAAAGTCTCCCAGCTGCTCAGCCAGCTTCCCTGGAGTGCGGGAGACCACCTCAGCCAGCAGCCCCCCCTCCTCCACCAGTGCCAGTGGGAACACTCCTGAGCCCCCAACCCCCAGCCTGCTGGACCATAGGAAGTCCCAGTCTGGGGTCGATGGCAGAACCCAGATGACCAAGAGTGACTCTCTGCCATCCTTCCGCCTTGCCTCCACTGGCCTGGAGTCACACCTCCCAGACTCCCAGGTGCCCAGTGGAGGAACGGGCCACCGGAACAGGGCACTGTCAGTAACTGCCAGCACAGGAGAAGCCAAAGGGCGAGAGCCACCCCCAGCCAGGAAACAGAACGTGGGCAGGGAAGTGACCAGGACACCCCCAGTCCCAAACACAGACCGGCCCCTGCCCCTGCCCTCCGAGAAGGACTTCGTGGTGAGGCAGAGGAGAGGCAAGGAGAGCTTGCGTACCAGCCCCCACAAAAAAGCCTCATAACGTGTGATCCAGTGGCAGGGCCGTGTGACCCTGCCTATGTGTGTCACCGGGTCTTCACCCCCTTTTCTAAACCGGCACTGTGTGAATGTCCACCAGAAAGAGCTTGGAGCCTCACCGAGGAGGGGAGAGACAGAAAGAGGGGACTTTTCTTCCAAATGCCTTCCCGGTTGTAGTTGGTAAAGCCTGATCAGTGTTTGCAAATCCTACCTTGCCAGCGGCTTGATGAGGAAGGATACTCTCTGGACATACCTAGCGATGGGCTTGGTTTGGGATGTAGTTTGGACCTTGCTGCGAGACAGCAGCTTTTCCAAGTGAGGAGCTTCGCTTTCCACTTACCATACTGTAGTCATGAAGTGGTCAAAACCAGGTGTGTGTAAAAAAAAAAAAATAGAGCTCCATCCATGTTCACATATGTGCACCTACGTGTTTTGGTCTGTGGTTTGAGAATATTTCGAGACTCCATTTTTCTCAGTAGAGTTAAAGATGAAAGGAAGCCCTGAAGACAGTAGATTGTGAGTTTTTATGTGTGTTTTAACCAGAATTTCTGATAGGATCTGGATAGCTATACTTGCAGATCTCCACCAGGAATGCCCGGACCAAATGGAGCTCGGTGATTTCACAGTCATCTGGTTCTTAGGTCCAACAGTCCAAAAGGCTACTTGTCTTGGTCTCTGGGTTATATCTCTGGTCTTCACCTAAAGACAAGCAGGAACTAGAAACACATCAACTTCCTGTTCTTTCTTTCCACACCCTGACCCTCAGGCCTTTCTGCTGTGAGTCTAAGAAGCACATGTTTATGGTAGTTCTCCAACAGCTCGTGTTCCTGAAGAAAAAGGAACATCACTGGTTGTACACAAGTCAGCTAGTACTTAGGTTGAGTGATGAAATTAGGCACTGGAAGAGGTTGAAATTTGGGTTTTTTTGTTGAGGAAAAGGAGGGGGGTGGATTTTGGCATCATAGCATATATATATTAAGGAATAATCAGGACATCAGATACATTTTAATACATAGCTGGGGCCTTATGTTCTAGGATAAAGCTTGCTGTTTTTAGCAAGTTCCTGAGTCTCACATTCATTTCTGATGCATCCAGTAGCTCCATCCACTTCATAACACGATCTCTTTATTTGTATGCAAAAAAAAAATACTGTCTTAATAAAGAGCAGCATTTTGAAACAAAGAGAATGGAGCTATTGGGTGCTTGAATGTGACCCTACTTTTTACTTTTGCTAAGCCTTATTTAAATTTTGTATACCATGAAATATGTAAAACTTGTCAGATCATCTTAATGCTAACGGTATTTTTGATTTGTTTTTCTTGTGGCAGTTTTGGGGTGGCTTGTTTTGAATTGTAGGATGGCACTTGCTGACGTAAGTACTAGGCACTCAGTGGCAATACAGATAAGTATTTATAAGATACTTTGGATCCATAGCAAGACTTTGTTTTGTAAGAGGAAAACAATGACCTAGAAATAATCTCACACCAACCCCACCTGTGGCGGGAAGGGGGAAGGTGTGGGTATCTTCATGCTGTAAGTTGTTTCTGGAACACAGCATTGCCTTTCAGCCTTGTGGATTAAAAACAAACAAACAAACAAATACCCAGAGTGGCTGGAAACACTCCCCACAAAAAGGCACCACTTTTACGGATGGCTTGGTTGTCCTTTGTGGTAAAATGAGTTGGCAATGGAGAAACAAAACAGTATCATCTTTGCCCCTATTTTTTCCCCTTGGCATTTGGAGCCATTTCCCACCACTACATTGTCAAACTGTAGAAAAACCATTTCCACAAGAACTTAAATGGGTTTCAAACATAGTCTCCAAACTTATAATACATATCTGTTTGGCAGTTGTGATCATCCGGTCTGTCTACACTCTGGCATCAAGACAGGACTGTCTGGAAGGTAGTTCACGGTTCTCCAGCCTTTGCATTTGAACGGTCCAGTTTTCTTTAAAGCACAACTAGCTGCTTGTTTACAGAGGATATTTTTGTGTATATTTTGTATAGTGTATTATCATTTTTGCCAAATATGTTCTTTGGGTTTTATTTCTTTTTTTGCATTTTGGATGAGTGAAAAGCACTTCAGGTTGCATACATGTGGTTCCTGTTCCTCGTGTGACCCTCTCTGGTCAGCTGGTAGAACTTCTCCTGACTGTGTTCTGTCTGCTCAGTCTCCCTGTGGTTGTGAGATGTGCTTCTCGGTAGAACTCCCAGCTGTAGACCTCCAGCTTCAGAGTTTGTTAGGATCTGTGCAATAAAGTGTTTGCAGTCTTATTTTCTCTAAGAAAATCCCCCCTACCCCCCATGGATGTCATCATTGTTGTATATTGAACAAATATTTATACTTATGCAGTTGCATAACATTGAATAAAAATTTAGCATGAAAAATATTGACTAATGAGTGTGAAAGTGTGAGTTGTAAATTTTTTTGAGGGTGAGTGGAATGGTTTCATTTATTTATTTACTCCATTCTTCACGACTGAATTTGCCAGCTCAACCTTCCTATTTTTACTTCCAACTTTTCTGATGGCAGAATGTTCTAGCTTACACACCCGTGTTCCTTCCTTACCTACAATCTCAAGAAAAGAGACACCCACTCTCCTCCTATCTCTTTGTTTTCAGAAACCTTTATTTTTCCCTCCTGGCTGACTACAAAGAAGCATCTGTGTTGGATACTGTCTAGTCTTCCAGTCATTCTTCCCCTGCCGTGGGATCTGGTTTCTGTCCACCGCATGATCAACACTGCACTGAGGTGGGGGCTGGTTGCCAGTACCACCCGGATGAGTGCCAAGCCCACTTCTGAGCATCATGCTTGTAGACCATCACCCCCTCCTTAATCACTGGTATTCCCCCACACTTTTAATACATCCCTCACCTAATTCTCAACCCATTTTTTGTTTAAAAATTATTTATTTGAGAGAGAGAGAGAATGGGCATGCCAGGGCCTCCAGCTGCTGCAAACTCCAGATGCATGCACCACTTTGTGCCTCTGGATTGATGTGGGTACTTGGGAAATTGACCCCGGGTTGTTATGCTTTGCAGGTAAGCACCTGAACCACTGAGTCATCTCTCCAGCCCTTCAGCCTATTTTTATCTGCTCCTTTCTTCTCTAAGGGCCTGTCCTCTTGAATAGAGTGCTTCTCAGGACTTCCTCTTTGCTGGGCATTTGTCTTCTTTCCCTGGTGTTTGCTCTCACTGCTCACACTGTTTTCTATCAAAAATAAAAAATAAAAAAATACCAAGCCGCACCAATTTCACACATCATTCTTCCATGCTCTGCATCTCCCCTCACCTTGACACACCCTCTTCGGTTAGAACAGTGTTATATTCTCTCATAGTCTCTCCCCTAGCTGAGCCCAGTAGCTGAAGGTGACCTGTTTCTAATCTTGGCAGTGTCCCTAGAGACATGCTCCCTGTTTGCAAGCATATGACACTTTCCCACGGATCCCATAGATCTTGATCAAGTCCTGCTCTTTGTGAGGACATTGTCTATTGCCACAGTTGACTTCCTGAGACCAAGCACGTTATAAAAGGAGGTTTATTTAGTTCACAGTTCTAGACACTGAAGACCCAGAATTGGGTAGTTCCATCTGTTTGGCTTCTGGCCAACACTTCATTGCAGAGGGTATTTTGAGGGTGGAAACACTTGTAAAGAAAGTAGCCAGATGGGAAGCCAGAGGGATTCAGTTTTTAAATTGTCATTCACCCCTGTGGGAACTAACTGACGTCCCAAAAGAACTACAAGAATCCCTTGAAGGGTGACACTCTTAATGACTCAACCACCTTTCCCTGGGTGTTACCTCAATACTGTCATATTGGAGACCACACTTCCAGCACAAGAACTATGGGGGACATATTGATCCACAGCTGCCTACGTAACTTCAGCTATCTGAAATAAGTACACTGGGCCCAGGTCTACAAACGAAGCTTTTCCTGACAACCTGTGCCTCCCTGTGTAGCTCCCTAATGGGGGTTCACTGTATTATCTTGGAATTCTCTTCCCGCATATGTATCTTTACACATAGGTATCTGTCTGTGTTTTCTTAGATCACACACATAGGAAATACCAATAAATATTTGCTGAACCAAATTAAGTAAGATTAAGTAGTGGCTTTCATCTGTGGCACGTGTTCCACACCATACTTGATCTGCATAGCCTTTGAGTTATATCTGGCTTCATTATAGACATTAGGAAGTCAAGACTCATAAAACCAAAGGTAACAGAGACTAGGTCTTTCATCCAAGAACTGACTAGAAAACTGACTGACTTTTCAAGATCAGACAAGCTCAGTAACATTCAGGGTAGTGTGGCCATAGACAAGAGAGATTAATGATTTGCAAGACGAGGACTTGAACTTCTTTTGTCCTCAGACTAGACAGCCCACGTGCTTGCCTCCTACCACTAGGCAAGACTTGCCTCTTCCCTCTCTTTATAAGAGGAGAGAGGGCTGAACCACAACGATGGTGTTGCTGCCTACAGAATATAGTCAGTTCTCTGCATAAAGGAACTCACTCAGCCAAACTGTGTGGTTTAAAAAATAATTATGAAAGCATTTGTTTTAATTGCACTTGAACTCATGCTGTGGAGAAGAATAGTTCAACCTTCACCGTGATGGAAAAACCTAGAAAGGCTACCAAGCACTTGTATTCCAGAGCCAATAGTAACCACAGCAAGAGCTGTTGACCAGACCTTCAAGTCAACACATGTCTCGCGAAATGAAAGAAAGATAAAGCTCTAACGGTACCAACCTTGGATCAGACTAGGTAAAACTGAAGAAGTCACTAAGGGGCAGACAACTATATATGCTTCTGTAAGTCTGGCTGCCCGAACAGTTTGTACATTTTAAGCATGTATGCAATGCTAATTTGTTTGTGATATTTAAATGCAAACGTAGTCACATGATTTGGAGGGATATTTTTTTCCTACCAAACTATGCAGGTGACACTTTTTTTAAGCCCAAGGTATTGTTATCTCTAACAATTTAAGTGCAAGGGGGGATTTA
This sequence comes from Zapus hudsonius, assembly GCA_004024765.1. NCBI lineage: Eukaryota > Metazoa > Chordata > Mammalia > Rodentia > Dipodidae > Zapus > Zapus hudsonius. The sequence continues at coordinate 50,505 of PVHP010006722.1, forward strand.
ACAGTGACTTTCTAATTTCTATGAACAAATACCTGACCATGAGAAACTTAGGGAAGGAAAGAAATTATTTTTGGCCTACAGTTCTAGAGCATTGAGTTCCTCATGGTGGGGAAAGCCTGACAGGAGTGGGAAGCCACATTGCATTTGTAATGTAGTTAGGAAAGAGGAAGGAGAGAAAGAACAGCTCATGGGGCCCAACCATAACACATCTAGATATACTCCTCAGTGACACACTTCTTCCTGTAAGGCTCCACAGCCTTCCACAACTTTTCACTGAGGATCCAGTGTTCAAACACATGAGCCTATGGGGGTGGGGTTCTACTCAAACCGCCGTAGGGATGTAGCCTACAGAAATTACAAATTGTTTTCTGGTGTAGGAATGAGAATTGAGTAGGGGCAGGAGGTCTAAGACTACCAAGAGTACTGTCAACCCCAGGAGCCTAATTCAGAAGGCCAAGGTTGAGCTGAAAACACTGAGAATCTAACAAGCTCTTCAGGGAGTCAAATGCTGCTGTTTATTTGACCACACTGAGGAACTGGGCTCTGCAGACTGGGACCCAGGCAACTGTAATTTTAAAAACCACCTGCCAGGGGCTTCTGATGTGCAGTGAAAGATGAAGAAAGCAGAAGTGGAACCAAGCCTCCACCCACAGGTTGATGCTTGGGCTAATTCCTCCACTCCCTGAGGGATCACCAACAGAGCTTAGGCTATTTCCCATATAACTGCCAGTCCAGTTACCCAAACCTTAGTGACCCCTTCTCATTCAAGGTGTGAGCTTCAGAAAAGGACTATCTACACTGCCTGGAACCATGATAGAAACTCAAAACCTCGGGTCCTACTGCAAACCCTCTGATTTTCACACTATAGCCGAATTCTGTCTGTCACCATGTCCTTTCCAAACATCCTAGAAAAGACTTCAGATCTATTACACATAACACCTCCCAGATTCCATCTCAAAGCCACCGACTTCATCTCCAGGAAGAGACCTGGGAAATGGTTGATCATCAGATGACCCTGAGGGAACATGGGCAATACTGGGTGAAAAGCATGTTAACCATGTGCTCAAAACTTGCCTAGAACTAGCGCATGACAGCCAAGTCTTCTTTAAGTCCTTTTCCATAGGGAATTCATCATTAACAAGAAGGAAGTCACTTAAAAAATCTGTTTGCCTACTATATATGCTGAGGACTGGGTTGTGTTTTCTATCTGTCATCTTATTTGAACCTCTACCCAATTCTAGTGGGGTCTCATCTTACAGGTAAGGAAATGATCTCAGTTAGGTATGACTTTTCTGAACTCTGGCAAGTGTTATATAATTGAATTCAGATAGATGTAGACTTCTCTGTGTGTGATCTAAACCACCTAATTTCTCCTTTAACACATACATACTGTATATCAAGCATTGTTACAAAATTTTTGATGACACCAATCATTCTCTGCAAAAGGGCTCGTTAACTAATTGTAATTCACCAGCAAGCAATTTCTCATCTAATATTTTCCATTGACACAAATGTAACATGACAACACATAGCTATATTAACTACAGAAATTTGCTTCCTTTGATATAGACCAAATGTTAGGAACTTGAGGGTAGGGTAGTTCTAGAAATTTAATCTCCCTCCTACTAGTATATTTAACTCATTTCTTAAGAGTGGTTTTGTGTTATTCTTCTCTACCACTTCTTTTGATTCATCCTGTACATGCCTCATATCTATAAAAACAAGAAGTGACCAAGGTCTTGGTGAACTTCTGTTTCATTACTTTTTGCATATTGAAAGCAAGTTTTCTTGGTCCAGGGTCAGATTCTCAGGCAGTTCAGACACATCAGGCCATTGACTGGAGTCATTGACCCACTCAGGTCCCCATACAAAACCACAAAGCATCATTTGACTGAATTATGAGACCGTGACTTCCAAAAGACAAGGCCATTTTATCCTTTAGCATCATAACTAATGGTGGGATATTAATCCTGCTAAAAGGAAACTTTTTTAGACCAATTCATTTTAGTGGTGTTTATATGAGCTAAGCAAAACACAGATGCATTGAAAACCAGGCAGGCTTGGGAACTCCCAACAAGGTGATCAGACAGCATTTATAGCAAGACATAGAAAAGTTAATTTGCTACAGCTTAATGAACAAGTCAGTGACGGCATAACACGTTATTTATAGCCTAAACATCTGGCTCCAGTGTCTTTAGTAAGCAGCCAAAGCTCGGTGGCTCTAATTTAACTCTTACTGCTGTGGTGTGTTAGCTTCAGTACGAGGTACCCAGGACAGATCCATAACCTACCATAAACTATACTTCAAAAAAATCTTCTCTTGGTTACGTTCCCACCAAGTGATAATCTGACGGAGATCTGAGGCATCAGCACCACTCTTAGGGGCCGTCATCTAAGTTATGGATCTTTATGATTAAGTGTTTGAATTTTCATTCCAGACCAGAGACCAGTTAGCATCCAGAAGATGGTTGCACAGAAAAGTTAAAGCTCTGAGAGAGCATGACATACCAGAGAGACAGGTAATACGACTACAAGTGGAGACAGAGAATAACAAGAGGGTAGAGCATGCCTCTTAGCCAGGGTTGTTCAGATGAATCAACCAAAGTCAGATGGGGTCAAGGACATGCCAACCTACTCAAGTCTATTTTTCTTGGAACCGAGTCTCTATAATAGCCAATGCTTTTATCATATACTAAATAGTATCAGCAACCAAAGACCCCTCCATGTCCAACTAACAAATAATGTAGCATCCCGTTACTGGGTGAAAAAAGCACAGGAAACAAGGGTTTGGACAGGTAGACTAGCTTAATTCTGTCAAGTGAGGATGGGAACAAGATACTGTGACAGTCTTGATATCCATCTTGGGGTAAACGATCCATATCTAAGGCTTCTTGGGAAGCTTTTCCCTAGCCAGTGTTATTTTAAATATCCAACACAGGGCTGGAGAGATTTCTCAGTGGTTAGAGATGCTTGCTTGTAAAGTCTGACAACCTAGTTTTAATTCCCCAGTACCCACATGCACAAAGCCAGATGCACAAAGTGGTCATGTATCTGCAGTTTGTTTGCAGTGGCAGGAGGGCCTGGTGTACCTACACTCACTATCTTTCTCTCTACCTCTTTCTCTGTTGCTCTCAATATAGAAAGAAAAAAAAAACTATTTTTAAAAACCCAACACATATATCATTCTAGGAGTCCAGCGGCCCCTGAAGTTGCAAGACAGAGCATCATGTTAAAGTCCTGGAGCTTTACTCCAGTGAATGGTGAGATTTAGTCACCACCTCCATAATCCATTCCCCCCCCCCCGACACACACAAAATTTGTATTATCCTGTGTCTTCAAAGTTGGAGTGGAGACCATTTAGCAATAGAAGCTTGAAGGACTCAGGAAAAACCAGGCAGCCTTCTAGGACCTCATGAGTTCACAGCGAGTTATTTGTATCAATTACCTTCTCATTTCTGGAACACACTACCTTGCCAGAAGCAGCTTAGAGAAGGAAAGGGTTCATTTCGGCACACATTTTCTAGAAGTGTCCATCATGGAGAGGAAAGCATAGCTGAAGCAGAAAGCCAGAGTCCTATTGTCTCATCGGCAGGAAGAAAGTGGAGACACTATGAGAAGAGGACCTCAACCAAGTTATAAAATCCTCAAGTCCTGCCTGAAGGGACACATTTCCTCCAATAAGGCTCTGTCTCCTAAAGGGTCCATCACCTCCCAGAATAGCAACACAATCTAAGGAAGAAGTATTCAAACACCTGAGTCTATGAGGGGTGTGTTTGACATTTAAACCACCACATTCCACCTCTGGCCCCCATAGAGTCCTGACCATCATGTGATACAAAACTGCATTCAGTTCAACTTTCAAAGTACCCGCCATCTTTATCTGACCCAATACTGTCCAAAAGACTTTGCTGTCATCTGAAGCGCAAGACAGTGAAAGCAGTGGACAAAACTGAAAAAAAAAATAGTATACTAAGTGGAACAACCTAAGCCTGGAAAAATAAAATTTCAATGTTCTCTGTCATATGTGGATCCTAACTTTGAATATTTGTGTGTCTATATAAATAAGAGGATGTGAAAATGGTCATAGGCTATGAAAACAGGTAGGGGACCACATGAGGGGAAGTGAAGGTGTTACACAAGTGGGGAGGGGTAAGGTAAAGGGCTCATGTGGTGTGGGGAGAGTACAGAGGGTAAATGGGGAGAGGAACCAATAATTGTAGAAACGCTATAATGAAACCTGTTTTTTCCATGTTAGTAATAAATTTTAAATAGGGAAAAGAATATACTTTTCATAGGCCAGCTTCACCAGCAAAAGCTGGCTTACTTTCTATACATAAGGAGTTATTTCTAAACAGTGGGGAAATTCAATACCCCACACTCAACAAGAGATTTTTATTATCTTTGTACTGATGATCTAATAAACAGCTGAATTATGTTATAGATCAAATGAATTTGACTGGTATTTAGAGAACACTATCCAGTAGCTGCAGGATACACATTGTTGTCATTAACACACAAAACTTTTATACATACATATATATGTATATATTTAAATTTATTTGCAAGGAGAGAAAGAGAGAATGAGTATGGGCACACCAGGGCCTCTACCCAATGCAAACAAGCTCCAGATGCATGTACCACTTTGTGCATCTGGCTTTACATGGGTATTGGGGAATCAACCCCTGGTCATTAGGCTTTGCAGACAAGCACCTTAGCCTCTGAGCCATCTCTCCGGCCTGGTTCTTACATTGTTTAGGTCTCTTCTTCTGCAGCATTACCTGACCTTGATGGGCATGGTAGAAATCCCCTTCAGTGTTGTACTCTCAAATCCTTGTACTTCTGCTTTGATTTTTTTTCTTCCTTCTCTGTGTCTACACCATCTACGTGGAGACAGTTCTCTGGCTAGTGGTGAGGGTAGTGTTCATTCTTTCTGCTCATACCCCTGCAATGCTCCCTGAGACCTGGGGAGTGTCATAGAGAGGACTTGATCAGTGCTAAGCTATGGGACCTCTCTGATGAGTCTTTGGTCTCCCGAGTATTTGCCCTCCATCCTGCATCTGAGTCCTCCTTTCACCATATAAAAATATATTTATGAGAGAGAGTGAGAGAGTGAGAGAAGAGAGAGAGAAAATGAACATGCCAGGGCCTCTACTGATGCAAATGAACTCCAGATACATGCACCGTTTTGTATATCTGGCTTTATGTGAGCACCCAGGCCACCAGGCTTTGCAAGCAAGTGCCTTTAATCAATGAAGAAATGACTTCAGCCCACCTTTCATAATTTTGGAAACTCCATTTACTCTGAGTATACATATATACATGTATGTACGTGCGTGTATTTTATAATATCTATATTTTTTTGCCTCTTGACCATTTTACTCTTTTTGGCAAAGAGACAAAGGGCCATTGCCATTTTCTTACTGACCTGCCTCGTTAGTGCCAAAGTGATCACTAACTAGGTTGCTGTGTATAATCAAATTTAAGCTCAGTCCCCAGCATCTGCTGAGATGCAGGACATACATAGGAAGCCCACTTAGGACAAGCAGTCAAAGGTAAAGCCTTTTTCACTTGAAAAGTTCTAGTCATTTAGTGTCTTTTTTCAGGTACAGAAAGGCTGCTACCCTTACAAATAGAAACTTTCTTCTTCATTTATTTTCAAGTAGAGAGAATGAGAGGGAGGGAGGGAGGGAGGGAAAGAGAGAAGGAGAGAAAGAGAGAGAGTGAGAGAGAGAGAATGAGAATGAAAACGGGCACACCAGGACCTTTTGCTACTGGAAATGAACTCCAGATGCATATGCCACTTTGTGCATGTCTTTAAGTGAGTACTTGGGAATTGAACCCAGGCCATCAGGCTTTGCAAGCAAGTACCTTTAACCACTGTGCCATCTCTCCAGGGACAGAAACTTTCTAGATGTAGATTTCTTTCACTAAACCTAAGTCTTAAAAATAAGCAGTATCACAAACCAGCCTTCCTATATTTGAGGTCAAGGCAAAGTGCGTTAATAGGTAGTTTTGTAAAAACATTTTCCTTGCTGGACTATCATTACTGGTCTGGTCTGTGTTAGCCCCCCAACCAGTCTCAAGAGAAGTTTCAACACCAGAACCAAAGCCTGCCTCCTAAACAGGAGATAAAGCCCCCCCCCCCCCCCCGTGCTGTGTCTCTGTCTGGCCAGAGGGACTGTCCTTCCTGATGCTGAGAGCCATGTGACCACCTGGGTCTATCCCCCAACCTGGGCATTCCCTTTAGATCCCTGATCTGATCTTGCCTTGTGCTCTTTCCCATTTGGGAGCTAGCCTGGAGCTCGGGGTTCCCTTTTCCTCCTATTCAAGCCTTTCCTTTCAGAGCGGTCTCTCGTGGTGGTCATTTTCCAATCTAACAGTCTGAACTTAAGGTTTTAGCACAGCATCAAGATGGGCAGAGAAGTAGACTCTACTGATCTTAGGGTGAAACTTCCGCAGCAGCTCGCCTTCCTCTTTATTTGGTCACTTAGAGGCTAAATGGTAATACCGTTCTGAAATTATCTCAGGAAAGATCACACCAATGCCAGTATGGGTGGAAGTAGAAGAATTTATTAACCTGGGCGCCAAAGAGCTGGAATCATTTCCAAAAAGCACCAGCCCCAAGTCGAGTTTGTATTTTGGTTTTATAAGTTTAGGAATAAGGCATGGTTAGCAAGCAAAGCAATCGTGTAGTTTCAAAGTCTCCAAACAACATACATGAGTCAAAATAACTTTTCAGAACACAAGCAATCATAATAATATCAATTATTATAATATCAATAATATCAATTATTCCTGCACTTGGGTTGCCCTGCTCATTGCCCAGGGTGACACTCTAACCTGGTGTAAACTATCCTCTGCCTTATCTTCAAGGACTCCTTTCAGCAGGGTTTTCTCAGAGACTCTAAGCCGCTGAGCAAGAAGTTCAGCTTCCTGCAGTTAAGTCTTTCAGCAGCCTTTCAGCTTTCTTCCCTGTTACAACTTTAGTCATTAACCCCTTTTCTGCAACAATACATGTTTCTGGTGGTTTTTGTTCCCTCTAACTCCACCCCCCTCTCCTAGGCTGACCTGGAACTCACTCTCTAGCCCAGGCTGACCTTGGTTTTCCTGCAATTCTCCTATCTCAGCCTCCCAAGTGCTAGGATCATAGGTGGGAGCAACTAAATCTGGCCCTCCATCTCCCACCCCCACCCTGATGCTTCTCTTCACCTCTGGTTTCCCTTTCAGTCTCCTCTCTGGAATCCTAGCCCACACTGAGTCTACACCCCCTTATTTACATACATACACACATCAACAGTTAGGATCCACATAGAACATGGGATTTTGCCTTTGGGGTTATCTTACTTTGTATAGTTTTTTCCAGTTCTATCCTTTTTTTTTTTCTGAAAAAAAAAGTTGTAACTTTGTTTTTCTTTACGTCTGACTTAAACCCCATTGTGTCTGTGCCCTACATCTTCCTTATCCAGTGATCAGTTAATGGGCATGAAGTTTGATTCCATTTAGCTTTGCAGACATAAAATTTTCTTGGGCTACAAACCCAGAGCACAATTTGTGGGTTACATATTTGACTAATTATGTTCAGATGTGTCTATAATCCCACAAGTAGGGCCTGCAGTGCCTGTAACTCCACACCCCCTACATATTTATTCAACTTTTTTTTCAGTCTAACCAACATGAACATTTATCTCATTTTGTTTTCCTGTATTTCTAACTAAACTGGTATTTTTATAGCATTAATTTGTTCCTCCTAAGAACATGCAACATCTCCTTATTTATTCAGAGCATCCCCTAATGCATTTAATTACCTCTCCATTCTTGTATATTTAGGTTGCTTGTAAGAGAGAGAGAAAGATAAAAAGGTGAGATGCAAGCTATTTAGAAAACTCATGAATCAAGGTGCATTGGCAGCCAACCTGGGCTGCATAGTGAGAGCCTGTTAAGAAAGAAGGGAGGAAGGGAGAGCAGGAATGAAAGGAAGGAAGGAGGTAGAGAGGTTGGAAGGAAGGAAGGAAGGAAGGAAGTACGGAGATTTGAAGGAAAGAAGGAAAGAAGGAAGGAAGGAAGGAAAGAAAGAAAGAAGGAAAGACAAGAGTAAACCGAAGGAGGAGGAGAAGTGATGCTCTGGTGTCCATTGGCCCTGCGCTCACCTGGCTGGCTCCTGCCCCACGTCTTTAACAGCCAGTGTTCAGAGAGTATTAAGTACAAGTGAGGAGCGAGGGAAGTGGGTCTGCAATAAACCTGCTCGCTTAATCTGTTGTGAGCAGTAATAGCTTTTAAGTTATAATCCATAGATTCTTTCCAAGTCCCAAACTATTCTACACAAGATTCCACTTATGAGTAGCTAGCAAGGCACAGGAAAGGGTGAGGCAGGGCCTGGCAGACTGACCATGATGGTAGAAGAGACAAAAATAAAACCTGTGCACGATGGATTTTGCTCCTGGGCTTGAGGGCTCCATGACACCCGTTGCAGTCAGCTTTCTAGTTGCTGCTTAGAAAGAACCCAAACAAAAGCGGCTTGTGGAGGAATGGGTTTATTTGGCTTACGGACTCGAGGGGAGACTCCATCCTGGCAGGGAAAACGATGGCATGAGCAGAGGGTGGACATCACCTCTGCCACAGCACTGCAAACAGCGGCAGGAAGGTGTGCCAAACTCTGGCAAGGGGGAGCTGGCTTATAACCCCCATAAGCCCACCCCCAACAATACAGCTCTAGTGAGGTTCTAATTCCCAAATTGCCATCAGCTGAGGATTGATCTATCAGAACACATTCATTTGTTTGTGGGGGACACCTGGATCAAACCATGACAGTCCGCCCCTGGCCCCCACAAACTAATAATCATACAAGATATAAACACAATATGTTCAGCTCAACTCTTAAGTCCCCGCAGCTTTCAACTGAGCCATAATACCAAAAATAAACCCGTAATGGCACAGAACATTCACAATGCAA